>WBNM01023318.1:0-140061 GCA_013399055.1 Ramphastos sulfuratus | reverse complement strand
GAGCCATGTATTAAGAGTCTATTTGGCTGCCTAATCCAATGTCTCTGCCATCGGTTGGAATAACAGAAGAGCCCCTGAATCTCGTATCATTTGTCCCAAGGTCCTGAAGTCTTTTTTGATTGACCTAGGACTACCAGTCATTATTTCTTCTCCTCCTATATGGAAGATTAATAACAGATAGTTGTCCGTAGAGCGCACCAGGCTAGGAATTTTCCTAGCAATATCCCTAACCCGGGCTCCAGGTAGACAGCACACCTCCCTCTGACAGGGGTCTGCCCGACGTATTGGCCCCTCTGTTCCTCATAGAATTGCATCCCCTACAACTATCACTCTCCTTTTCTTCTTTGTTGAACTGGTCTTAATTCTTGGTGCTTGCTGACCTGCCCTGGGCAACTGAGCAGATGGGCTCTCTCCTCTCTCCTCCATCCACCTCTGCCCCATCCTCATTTTCCAGCGCCCCAAAGGTTCCGCCTGAAGTAAAAACTTGTTTGCTGTGAGGGTTCTGGAGCAGGCTGCCCAGAGAGGTTGTGGACTCTCTTTCTCTGGAAACATTCCCAACCTACCTGGACATTGTGATCCTGGGCATCTGCTGGGAGTGACCCTGCTTTAGCAGAGAGGTTGGGCTAGCTGATCTCCAGAGGTCCCTTCCAAACCCCACTGTTCTGTATATACCATTTTACAAGCTAAGTGTATTACTGAAAATATGTGTAGGTTGAAAACATTGGAAAAGTACTCTTCACAACCTCATTAAGGTTTCCCAAAAATCTTTGTGACTTTCAACTGAATGTCACTGAAGTAATCAGTGTAACACTAAGAAACTGAAATAAAATGTATGCGTACAACTAGCTGGTACAATCAAAGCAATTTTGCTATTACCATCATAGTTCTCACATTTTGTGGATGGCTTCAACTATGTGCCAGAATTCACCTTAAATATCTGAAAAATATACTTGCTGTGGTTCAGTGAACATAATTATAAACCTGTCAACAGTCACATCGTATGGATAGGTACAATATATACATAATGAGTATGTTGGATACGCTTCTAATGTATGAACTCTGAAAGTTGTCAGATGGAATGTGTGGAGTGAGTTTTCACATTTCAGCAGTGTCATCATCTAAGTAGACTGTCAGGACATACTGAATAAAGATGACCTGCAAAGTGTAGAGGCACAAGGCTGCTCCACATTGCACTGTGTGACAGAAATAAGCAGAAATCGAATCCTAGGTTCAGGGTGTGATGAACATTTTGATGTTTCGACAGGTTTGGAGGGAGCTTTTTGCTTGTTTTTTTTATTTGCTTGGTTTGGGTTTGTTTTGGTTTTTTGTTTATTTTTATCTGACCCTTCAGTCAACTACCCACACTGAATTCTTATTGAGCAGAGATGGAATGTGAGATCAATATAGCACAATGTCAGACTAGCCTTTGGGTTGGATTTAAATACAGATAAATGATGGGACAAACAGCAGACTCAGCTTCACAGATACAAACACGAGTTCTAATAGAGCAAGTCATGTCATGAGCTTGGGCTACCCACTACACGGAGGACACTGACTGAAGCCAATTCAGAGGAGGGCAACAAAGCTAACGAAGAGTCTAGAGAATAAGTCTTATGAGGAGAGGCTGAGGGAACTGAAGTTGTTTAGTCTGGAGAAAAGGAGACTAAGAGGAAACCTTATTGTTCTTTACATCTACCCAAAAGAAGGTGGGAGTGAGATGGGTGTTGGTCTCTTCTCTCAAGTAATTGCTGATAGGACAAGAGGAAAAGGCCTCAGGTTGTACCACGGGAGGTTTGGAGTGAATATTATGAAAATTTTGTTTTTACTGAAAGCTTGTCAAACATTGGAACAGGTTGCCCAGGGAGATGGTAGGGTCACTGCTCCCAGAGATGTTCAAAACAGACATGGTTTAGTGGGCATGGTGCTGTTGGGCTGAAGTCAATGATCCTAAAGGACTTATGCAACTGAACGGTCTCTATGATTCTGTGTTCAACGTTTGACCCTGCTGGAATTGGGTCTGTCTAAATACCAGGTCATTCCATAACTTAGTGGACCCTCAAAATTCATCAGGGAGTGTCCTTTCCCACTAAACTCCTTTGAGTTAGTTGTCTTACACATCATGCTTGCTTTCTCTATGATCCTGTTACATTACAACATTTTCTCTGTAGCTACAGAGGGCTGCAGCATCTCTGCTGTGAGGACAGGCTGAGAAAGTTGGGGATGTTCAGCCTGGAGACCTTCATGTGGCCTTTCAGTATTTGAAGTGGCCTATAAAGAAGCTGGGGACAGACTTTTTATCAGGGCCTGTAGGAATGATGGTTTTAAACTAAAAGAGGAAGATTTAGACTAGAAAGAAAAAAGAGTTTTCATACTGAATGTGGGGAGACACTGGCCCAAGTTACCCAGGGAGATGGAAGATACCCCACGCCTGGAACTATTCCAAATCAGATTAGATAGGACTCTGAGTAACCTGCTGTGGTTGCAGATGTCCTTCATGACTGTTGGGAGGTTGGACTAGATGACTTTTAAAGGTTCTTTCCAACTCCAATGAAAACAAAAAACATTTTGCTGGTGCTGGTGGACCAGATCAGGTAGGTGAGCTGATGGAGTCAGTGGATCACAGACAAAGGGAGAGACTGCATCACTGCAGTGTGAATCCAAGTCATGCCAATGCCAAGCAGAGGAGCATGAGGGAGGTCTACGGTGGCATGGGACAGCAGTTTTGCGATAGGATCAGATGTGACATAAGCAGGGGAGGAAGACAATGGTCAATGGAACAAAGCATATTGTCTCCCATCCTGTGCATCTATCATGGCTGTATTACTGGCTCCTCATTTTAACTCCAAAGGATGAACTCAGGCAATGGATTGTGCATTGATGCAGTTGGCTGCAGAAAGAAGTCACAATTAGGTATATATTATAAATAACTGTTGTATCCAAGGAATGCACATAGCCTTTGGGCAAATCACAGGAACACATTCGTTATGCAAGACAGTCACCAGAGGCTTACATGATTATACCTTGCTGGCCAATTTCTCTCAGGCTATCTCTCTCCAGTCCAAACAGTTTTACTCTTGGTAAGAAGTAAATGGTTTAAATTGATTGACGTAGCAGAGCCCTTCTCACATCTTTGTATCTGGATTTTCATGTCTCATCTTTTACTCTTCACTTGGAAGAAGGCTGGAGGCACCTTGGGGGTATGTCTTTGATCAGAATCAGGTTTCTGTTAGACTTCTAGTGCCTGAGAGATTGATTCTGTCACAAACACCACCCACACGGAGATTTGCTATGTGGCATCTCACTCATTTTACAGGAAGGTAAAGCATACTCTGTAGGCTCTGCTGAAGTCTACAGAGACATGGCAAGCCCTTTGTATTGCATCTGCTGCTGTTGCAGGAGCAACAGGAGGGAACTTGATGACTCTTCTGTGTTCTGCTTCCCAGCCATCTTGTCACCAGGTACTGCTGTGATAAGCTGCCTTGTCTGCTGAGTGGCAGATGAGGCATGGGCATATGCACCAAGGCTGTAGATGCATCATGACCCCATTGTGATCACAGTTGCCTCTTGTAGAGCACAAGAAGCTCACAGAGAAGCCTAATAACAGGAGAATTTGTAAGAATACCTACCTGAACTCCTTTGCCAGACCTGCTAATGAGTGTAATCCTGTGAAGTGTTGGTGTCATTGATGTTTAGTTCACTAATGACACATTTTTTGTACATTCTCAGTTCATTAATACTGTCCAAATGGGACTTAACTATTTTCCAGTTGTAGTCTGAAGGCTGTGGAACACTATTAAATATGAGTTTGAAAGTCAGAGTTACTAAAGGTCACATCTGTCACTTTCCTCTAAACACAATGATTCTTGCAAAACATTCAGAATCATTAATCTGCTGATAACAATGAGGAACACTTTGGTAATGTGAAGAAAGCTTTGTGAAACTCGGCTGGAAGGCAATGCCCAGCACTTAGCTTAAGGGATCACACAGTTCGCCTTGGAACAGTTTACTTTGGAAAGCTTTTGTCATGTTTTAGGTTATGGAGCATTGGTTTAATTCAAGACATCATGGTCATTAGTAGGTCAGACATCTGCTTAAACTCCTTAAGTTTTGGCATGAAGATCAGATAGACTGCTGAGACTTCTTTTCCCTAACTGTCTTATTCCAGAAACAAGGGAGGAATGACAGAATAGATGCTCAGCTGCTGTAAATCACAGAACTTCTACAGGCATTAATAGGTCACTGAAATTTAGGGTAGCAGAGGGGCTGTGCTATGATTAATACCATTACAAAATCATTCCATTTCCTCCAGTGATCTCTTGCAGCTAAGCATTATGACTCTTTTTGATCTGCATTTAGAACAGCAAGCAGCATGACCAGATCTTTTAGAAGAATATACAGATACAAAAATAAATGTATGCCTTCCATTTTTGAGAGTATTTGTTTGCTTCCCCAGACACTGACAGCTCATTCCACTTTTTCTTCCTCAGTTTTTGTTCTAGGGTTTTTCTTCCTACATAATTTATCAGTTGACCACTTGATCTTTTCTCTGCTTCACTCAATATCCCTTTATCGCTCATTTTTCTTAGTAGCCAGTTTGTCTATTGTGTGAAGTGTTTGCTAAAAGTCATCTCATCATTCCCTTAAGCGCTCCTTGGAAATAGCAAAGGTCTTTCTGCTAGAGAGGATATTCTCCTGTGATGAAAGATAACACAAACATTTCATCTGCAGAAAGCTGAAAGGTTGAGGGAGACTTTGCACCACTTTCCTTCTTGCCATGATCAAGTCCTGGTTTGGTTTCAGTTTGGGTTATTTTGTTTTTGTGTTTTTCCTTTTGTCAGTGCTGCATAGATTATTTCTACTGTAATATTTCTTTGCATTTCTGTTCTGTACAATGAGGAGAAAGAATACAGTAAAAATTAGTTCACAGTGAAATCTTTGGAAGTCTGAGAGGTCGTGTATCTCCTCCTGCAAGCACTTTGTTGGACTGAGACAGAGCTGATTCCAAGGGTCACTTATTGCAAACCAAAAATCTTATTTTCATCTTTTTTGGCAGTACAAGCGGGAGACTCTGAAGACAACGAAGTACGTGGAGCTCGTTATTGTGGCAGATAATCGCGAGGTAAAAAACATCAACTTCAAAAGTCATGGGGAGCACAGAATGGAGATTGGTAGCTCAATTCGGCTACCATGGTGTTGCAAGTAATATGTTTCAGAGAGTAACATGATGGTTTTCATTGAACCAAAATGGAAGGGAGGGGAAGAGACCAGTAAAGGTCACCTAGCCCAATCCTCAAAGCTTCTTCTCTAATTAGGGCTGAGCAATGGAAGGCACTATTAAGACAAGACCACACTTAGAGTCAATTGTAAAATTTCCTGGAATATTTCGTAAGGAATTTCACTCTGAAATAACTGGGATATTTGGCAGTAATCAAAGAGACAAAAACAAATTCACTACCTCAGGATCTGCTTGAGGTAATCAAGCCTTCATTGCCATTGACTCTCCTGTCAGTGGGACCATTAACTCTTTGGATGGTAAGATCCTGCGTTGCTGTTGAAGCAACACTTTACCATCACGTTGCATGACACACAACCACCTTCCTGATGGTTTGCAGAGAGAGCTTCAAAGCTTCTACAGGATTGGCTGTAGAAATATTCCAGAGAGACAGGGATCTCTTTGGGTTGAAATATTTCGTTCTCTTTGAGCACTGCTGATTAGGAAATCACTATCACTCTGCTGCAAGAGCTGAAACAGCTAAAAGAGATTTTCCTTTCCTGTAGAATATCACTTCCTGAAAGATCCTTATCTAAGACTTAGAGGTTTTTAAATCTCTTCCTAAGAATCAAAATCCTATCCCACAGTTTTTCATTGTTCTGAGGCAGCCCATGAAGCCAAGAGGAGTCTGCTGATGGCCTTTAGTGACATGGTCTAGTCAGTGTGGTGGTGTTAGGTCATGGGCTGGACTTGATGATCTCAGAGGTCTCTCCTAGCCTCAATAATTCTGTGATTCCGTGATTGCACTGTTAAATCCTGAACACTGCTGACAACACTGGCAGAGGAAGGTGGCTGTTTGGGGAAAACTCAATCATATTTGTTATGTTTAACACATTGATCCTTTACATTCCAAGTTTCAGAGGCAAGGCAAGGATGTGGAGAAAATTAAGCAGAGGCTGATAGAAATTGCAAACTACGTTGATAAGGTAAGACCATGAGTATTATTTCACTGTATCCAAACTTCTTATGCATTCTGATGGATGTTGCTGTGAAACCTGCATTTCTTCTACCATGTTCAGATTACAGCTTTCACAGCCTTTGACACATCTCCTTATCCATCCATCTTTCCAAGAGTTAGCTCTCCTGCTTTCCTAATACTCCAGTATTTCAGAGCAATGCCTTTCTGCAATTACTTTAAGTAAACTTAAACCTTTCATGCACTCTTTAACACACCAGTAGAGCAGTAAACTCTGCTCTATATGGGATGCATATATCTGTGGAAACTCTACTCCTAAGGAGATGTACAATTCAGCCCTAAGATTTTAAGAGGGTGAGAATAATCACATATGGAACAGCCCATAGGAAAAGGATTGTTTTGAGCAGCAATTTGGAGGACAAAGTCTTTTGCAGCAACAAGGAATGGTCCAATTGTAAGACCCACAATAAAGAAACTGTGAAAACATGGTCAAGATGGCTAGGATTAAAAATATGCAGTGCTTAAGGAAGCAGAAGTTGGTGGCTGAGTGACAGCAATAAAAGACACACGCTGGATTGTTTTGTATTTGAAGTTATATCTTGACAATAAACAACAGTCACTAAGAGTCCTCTGCAGGGCCTTTTGAACAAATTAAATTTTATTTTTGTTTGCTGCATGGCCAGAAAAAAATTAGGAGTCCAGTACTGAAGTTATAACTGAGGGAGGTTTAATTTAGCTGAAAACTAATCAAGTGATACCTCAAGGGCAATAACTCAAGGAGAAGCATTCTTGATTAAAACCAAGCTGCTGAAGATACCTCCACCTCTTCTGTAGTTGTCTCACTGACTTATTACTTGAGGACATGTGTTTATATGTTAGTTGCTCAAAATTAATTTTGCATGTTGTGTTATATTTATGTTTCCTGCTTAGTTTATGCTCAGCAAATGCCAGCGTTATCCAAATGGCTGTAATGCGTATAAACAAGACAAAGATCTCGTATATGCTTTTTTCAGCCTATCAGGCAAATATGGACTTGATCAATTCTTGAATCCTTCTTCACATTAATTTGACATTAGAGTTGTTATCTGTGCTCCATTGCTACTGCTGCTTCACCTCCCCTCATGTAGCTGCTGTAGCATTTCGCAGTGGGATAAGTGTGTGTGTAGCCCACAGCACTTAATCACTGTTTTTCATCTGCACTGAGCAAGATTCAATGACTCCAGCTAGACTTTCAGCCTTTAGTTTGAATCAAAACTCTGCTACAGCATAGCTACCTCTACCTCTTGAATGACATTGGTGCTACCGATGGAGAGCAACAACTTTGTTCAGAAGTAAAGGAATCATAGAATGGTTTGGGTTGGAAGAGACCTTTGCAGGACATCTAGTACAAAACCCCTGTAGTCACCACAGTCATCTGCAACTAGAGCAGGTTGCTCAAACCACCTGCCATGTAAGGGTTTCAGGGATGGGCAACTCTGGGCAACTGGGTCAGTGTTTCACCTTCAATGTAAAAAAGTTCTTCCTCTTCTCCACTCTAAATCTTATTCTCTTATTTTAAAACCATCACCCCTTTCCTGTCTAAAAAATCTATCCTCAGCTTTTTTTCTAGCCCTTTTGAAATACTGAAAGGCCACAATAAGGTCTCCCTGGAGCCTTCTCTTCTCCAGGCTGAAAAACCCCAACTCTCTCAGCCTGGCCTCATAGCAGAGGGGTTCAAGCCCTCAATTTTTGTGGCCTCCTCTGGACCCATTCCAACTGATCCAGGTTCTTCCTGTGTTGAGAAGACTACCATGAAGTTCATGTGAAGGCAGTTGCCACATTTCATCTTGAAGGATGGTACCAAGCTATGGTAGGACACAGAGAAGTAACTTACCTCTGGATCTCTTTGAATGGTTTATAGGTGTTTAGTCAGGTCAGGACCACCTTCTGTAACTTATAGACATATTTTGTCTGAGTCAGTCCTGTCAAGTGTTGATTTTTGCCCTAGAGATAAGACTGTTTAAGCCTGTGCAAGAAAGGGTTCACATTATGATTCTATGGAAATATTCTAATCCAATGTTGTCTAAAATAAGTTTTAAACATGCATTTCTATTTTTCTTTTCTCATTAGTTCTATAGACCACTAAATATTCGAGTAGCCCTGGTTGGAGTAGAAGTATGGAATGACATGGATAAATGTTCTATCTCTCAAGATCCTTTCACCAGCCTCCATGAGTTCCTGGACTGGAGAAAACTAAAACTACTACCTCGTAAACCCCATGACAATGCACAGCTGATAAGGTAAAGTTAACACTGTGTCAAATATTGGCTGGGATTTGAGGAGAGCTGTGCTGAATTCTTCCCCAGTTTCTAAGCTGTTGGGAGGAACATCTGTGCTCCTGAGGGTTTGTCTTGCCCCTCTGCAAACATCAAACATCAAAGCCCTTTGCAGGGGCCCCTCAGCAGATATTTCAGATGAATTTGCTCCGACAGCTCTGCAGCAGCCTTGTTGCTTGTACACCTTTCCTGAATACAGCTCATGTAGAAGAGTAGATGTGCAGAAAGCTGTTAAATACTCAGAGTATAAATTTACAAGTGCTCTAAGCTGGTCTCAGTCTAAATTGTTACTGAATAAGACAATTCTGCTCTTATCCTAACGGGCCAAGAAGCCTAAGCTAAGAAACCTGTTTGTTAGTAGAAAGACCTCAATAAACTTTGAAATGGTGCCTAAATTGGTCATTTCATTTGGATTTGTGACACAAAAATGAAATCATATCCATCTTTCACCCTGCTGCTTTTTTCTGCATTGAAGTAATTGAGTAAATATGCTCAAAGAAAAAGGACTCATTAAAAAAAAAAAAAAAAAGTAAGAGAATCTCATCTTTCTTGAATCAGGTATCATTTTGATTAATGAGATATTCTTCATATGATACACTTAAACATTCCTGATGTCTTATTAATTAAAAGGAGCTCTTTACTAATTATGTAGATTTTCTTACGTTATCTATATAAAGCTAGAGTGAACTCTGTCCCCCTGGGAGATACTTGATTACACTCTGTGCATAATAATACTTTGTTGGCAAGGATTACATCCTAGGCTGTGATACAGCAAGTGGCATGGAAACTTCCCACTACATTAAAGTCTTGGAGCTAGAGATATTACTTTTATGTTTGTATTTCTATTCCCAACTTCAGTCAGGGGAGAAAATAAGAAAGCAGAGACCCCAAGGATGGGAGTCAAATGGATCATTCTCATAGCAGGGATGCTGTCATTGTAGGTTCAGCAAGTTGGCATGACTAAACTGTGCTTTTCACTATCAAACCTGCAAATGTCTGGAGCTGACACATTTGAAATGGAACCTTTGTTTGAAATTGGCAGAAGTACAAGACTGAAAAGAATAGGTGGTATCTTGGCACTGAAAGGTGATTCTGTAATTCTTCTTCTCTCTCCTGCAGTGGAGTGTACTTCCAAGGGACCACCATTGGCATGGCGCCCATAATGAGCATGTGTACTGCAGAGCAGTCTGGAGGGGTTGTCATGGTAAGTGGTAAAAGCACAGCTCTTGAAACTAGCCCAGCCTGTGTGATGCAATCTAAAATATAGAATGGTTTAGGTTGGAAGGGACCTCAAACATCATCCAGTTCCAACCCCCTGCCATAGGCAGGGNTGTTGAGCTTTTCATCAACACAGACCCCCAAGTCCCAGAGTAATCCCACAGATACAGGCCCTTGAAACCCCTGCATTTTCTTCCTTCTTAACTAGCATGCAAACTGAGAGTGGTCCATGATACTGGGCTTCTTTTTGTGCTCTTTGTGTGCCAAGCTGGGGTGATGTTGCATTAATGGGAGATGAAGTACAGGTGGTTCAGACTGGGAGGATTTATGAAGTGAATGGAGAAGCTGAGGTAGAGGAAAAAGTGAGAAAGAACAATCAAACAACATAATTTAGAGAAAGTCATGTCAAAATTGTAAAAATACAGAGACTTGGCATATAGAAAATATAGTCTTTTGGTAGCTTTAGAAGCTGAGTATTCAATAGGTGTTTGTTGCAACTTTTCACTGGGTATGTGGAGGGTAAGTACAAAAAGAGAAGGAGGACGAGAGGTTGAAAAGGCTAAAGGAGTTTCTCAGTGCACCTCCAAATCATGGCAAAAGCATATGTGAGGCAGAGAGCCCTGTTGTACTCATTTCACTCTCAGGCCAGTAGTCACTGCTTTGGCTTTATCTGAAGTCACTGATGCCCTTAGTGATGACTTCTTTGTTCTTCTGATTTTTTTTTTAGCAAAGCTTTAAAATATGTTGCAGTGTGTTTTACTGCAAAGTCAGACCTCTTTGCTCTGGAAACTGTCATTTTGAACAGAAACAACAACAAATATTTCATTCCAGTAATAAAAAAAACCTCAAGAATCAGCATTATTTCTTTAAAGTGCTCTCAGGGCTTTGGCAGAACAGAGGCTGATTTGTCTGTCCAGGAGAGGCTGATTTATATGTCCAGGAGAAACACAGTGTTTGTGTGTGAATCCCAGGTCAAGATGAAGCTTCAGGCATGCAGGGAAGAACAATGCTTCCCACAGACTCCCACCTCCCTGAACTGAAACTTTTGAGGTGCAAATTACCTCAAGATTTGCACAGTGTAACTAGAAGTATTTTCCAGTTCTTTAAGGAAATCCTCAAACGAAGCCAAGTCCAAGACAAGCAAATGTTTGCCCCCTGATAATACAAATGGGAAGCTGCCTAAAATTCCCCCAGTCCAGTTCACAAGGGCTAATTCAGGTGTATACAGTCCAGTTCACAAGAGCTAATTCAGGCATATACTACAACAACAACAAAAGTTTTTATTGCACCAGTTCCTGCAGAAGCAAGCTCTAAATGAGAGAATGAATAAATGTTCACCTGGGAGGCTACAGCGTTCAACAATCCCAGCACTGGGCAACTGAACATTTGGCCACCCTCATAATTCAGCCAACCTCTTGCCCATCCCACTCCAAACACACAGTACAGAAAAATTTCCATGCTGTCAAAACTGTTTTAAAAGAATAGGCAAGGGTGGGATTGCAAAAGAATGTGTGAGTGCAAAACCTGGAGTCATCCTTGTGCAATCTGATTTTCCTCAATGGTTTGGCAGTTACTAGGTTCCACCATACAGAATTATAGAATCACAGGCTGCTTTGGGTTGGAAAGCAGCTTTACATTTCGTCTAGACCAAAGCTCCTGCAGCCAGTAGGCACATACTCTGCTAGAGCAGGTTGCACAGAACCCCAAACAACCTGATCTGGAAGCGGTCCAGGGATGGACAGCTACCACCTCATGGGCAACCTGTTTTACCACCCTCAGCATAGAACATTTCTTCCTTCCTTCTAGTGTGAATCTCCCTCTTCAAGTTTAAAACCCCTTGTCCTGCCACAACAGGCCCTGCTCAAAAGTCTATCCCCATCTTTGTTATCAGCCCCTTTAAGTACTAACAGGCCACAAAGAGGTGTCCCCAAAGCCTTCTCTTCTCCAGGCTGAACAACCCCAACTCTCTCATCTTGGCCTCACCATGGACTGGTTCCAGCCTTCCCATCGTTGCTGTGGCCTCCTCTGGCCCTGCTCCAACAAGTCCATGTCTCTCCTGTACTGAGAACTCCACAGCTGCACCCAGCACAGCAGGTGGGGTCTTGGCAGAACAGAAAGGCAGAAGCCCTCCTCTCCATCTGCTGTCCACACTTCTGGGGATCAGCCCAAGACACGGTTGGGGCTGGGCTGTGAGTGCACGGTGATGGGGAGTGTCAAGCTTTTCACTCACCAGCACTTGAGGCCCTTCTCTGCAGGACTTCTCTGAATTCCATGGTAAATATCTGATCATATATGATCTAAATTCCTCTGCCATGCCTCCCTCAGAGCCTGCCCCTCTCTGCTTTTCCATAGGGCTGAAATCTTGGTGTGGCAGGTGCCAACCTGTCTTCCACTCATTTTAATAGAAACTTCAAACAGGGAGATCAGACATCTGAGCATGTGAAGCTTTTGGTGTAAGAAGAACATTATAATTGTATTTTACCATTGTAGCTCTTGTTTGTTGTAGGAAGACCAAACAAATATTGACATTAATGCAAGTCTTTGATGCATGATTCAGTTTTTGTTTTGTTTCAAAAGACTGCCCACTAAACTAATGGATTTAAGAGCAGCATATTGCTGCTCAAGTCAAGTTTCTATTGACTTTAGTGGGAAGTCAGGCTAAATGCAAGTGTTGAATTGAAGCACTTACCTTTCAGTGAATTGCTTAAATGAAATAAAAGTATGTTTTAGGAAATTTGTTTCTCCACTGAGTGAGACTATATGGAAACTACCAAGATGGGGGCATTTGTCTCTTTGAGCTGTAGGTGACAATATTTTGTTTTTACAATTTAATCTGAATCTCAGTGGAATGAAGCAGAGTTCAGCTGAAAGCAGCTGCATGTTTTGTGCAACAACTTATAATGTCTTAACAGTAGATGGTTGCTTATTCAGTGGTTGTGAAACTGTTTGGTAATGACTTTTACTGCTCAAGTTAACTTTAAAAGACCCTGGTGGAATAAATCAAAGTCATTTCTTTAGTTCTTGTGAAACTCAAATGGTTTCAGTATCAAATGAGACATGTCACTGTTTGTTTTGATAATCTTCATTTATGTTGCCTTCAAATAACCTCTTTTGCTGAGACATCACATTCCTTGTTTTAAAAACCCTCTCTAGAAACTGATAAAATTGCATTCCAAGTGGATCTGAGCAAGTAATGAGAACCGCATGGGCTGTAATAATCATTTGCCTATTCAAGACTCAAATTATGTTTCAGTTAATTCATTGCTCTAGTTTTGGAGTGGCCTGTGTGAATTCTTATTTTTATTTTTAATTGCTGACTTTGGACTTGTTTAGCTTAATATAATCTGTGTTCAGTAAGCAGAGTTCTCAAATACTGGAACAGGGTCCCTTGGGAGGTGGTTGGATCCCCATCCCTGAAGGTGTTTAAAAGAGTCAGGGATGTGTTGAGGGACATAGTTTAGCACCAGCCTTGATAGAGTTAGAGAATGGTTTGACTCCAAAGTCTTAAAGTTGTTTTTTTTCAGCAAAATGACTCTAAGAGATACTGGCAAAACAAAAGAAAACCTGAGCTGTTTGTTGTCTGTTTAGGTAGCTCAAAGCTCAGGTAAGTTTCTGTCTTAACCACAGAGCTTTGATTTCAAGGTATCAGTTCCATGTGTTACTGGTAAATAATATGGAATTATTTGATTGTTTTCTTAATCTTCAGTCCTGGATTGCTTTCCAGTTGAGTGAGGGGTTGTGTTATTTTTATAACATCAGCTTCAGTTAAACTGATTTTTTTAAAGTATCTCCTAAATTACTATGAGTACAAAGACAAATCAATCTGTATGTGACTATTGCCTAGATAGGATGTCTCCATGCATAGGCATTATGCAGTAGGGTACATTTTCTTGATTGTTACAGATGATTTTGCTGCAGAGGTTTCCCCTGTTGCTTCTTTCACTAGGATAGGTTGTGTAGGTTCTTTCAGCAAGCTAGCATTTTTTTAATGTAAGTGCACACAACCTGCCTGCTATGTCAGTCACAAGATTTTGATATTAGATTTTTTAAATTCAAGGAGATCTTTTGTTAGAAGGCAAAATTCTCTCGAGTTCTAAACGGAAAATGGAAAAGGAGTGGTTTCTTGTTTTCGGAATGACTATATTCTCTTTTTGATTTTGTTTTCTGTTGGAGGAATGATTTCCTGAAATACTAGCAAAGACAGATGAAAGACAAAACTCTCAAATCTATCCCAAGTCATGTAGCAAGGGCTTTGTTAATACAGTTAATGTTTTAGACAGTTTTACTTTTCACTTCTTTTTACTCTGAAGTTTGGCTCAGATGATACTAGAAGAGTTGTTTAAACTGAATATATTCATATATACTTTTAGAGCAGGCAGCTGTACATAGTAATTCCATTTAGTGACTGATAGATAGTGGATCATGCATTTATATCACATATTTATGCATTTAGGGAAGGATTTCATATGAGTACAGTAGACTATTTTTTTTTTCCCTCAAGGAAAATGAATGATGTGTAAAGGTCTCTTATTTGTGGCTAAGCCAAAAACATCACTGATCAGCAGCCTGTAATCAGATCGTGCAGTGAATTTCTCAGAAATAACTGTCCCCCAAAATCAGTATTTCAGCAAGGATTAATGTTCATATTTCAGTTTGACACGTGCGATGTTTAGAATATTCATAGGTGTTAATAAGAGGTCACTGAAGAGTTTTACTTGCTTTGTTCTTTCATTTTAAAAAGGACCCTTTGCTTCCAAGGCTTGAGAGATCTTGGACTTTCTGTTATTACAGCAACAGTCTGAAGAATATTAAATAGACCAAGTGATGTCTTTTGTCATTTACCTCCTGACATGTAGGATCATCTTACTTTCCCTCATCACACTCATCCTCTCCTATAAAATCATTGCTCTTCCCAACAGTCCCCAGCTAGGTAACTGTTTTCTGCCACTGCCATCTCTTGGGATTTTGGAGGAGTTTATTAATCACGGGAATTCTGAACCTTGGCTCAGATGTTCCAAGTTGCCCAGTGGTCTCAAACGTGTCATGTTCTGGAGAAACTGGGTGGTCAGGACATACTGGCTGTCCTGAAATTCCCAGTCTGCACTTGGTATATGTGGCTGAATTTAAAATTATGTCCATTTAACATCAGTGTAACTGCAGCTGGTAAGGTCATAAAACATTTCAAAGGACAGACAATGGGACCTTAGAGGAGGAATGTATCTTTTGAATTGTTTTTCTGTGTTGACTTGACTGGTTCCTTTGTTGATTTTTTTTTTTAAGGATCACTCAGAAAACCCTCTTGGTGCAGCAGTCACACTGGCTCATGAACTGGGACACAATTTTGGAATGAATCATGACACATTGGAGAGGGGCTGTAACTGCAAAGCATCCACTGATAAAGGGGGTTGCATCATGAACCCCTCCACTGGGTAAGTGTGAGGGCAGGCACTGGTAAGTTACAGTTATATTGGAAATTTTTTTGTTTCATTTTGTGCCTAAAGAACATTTAAAGAGGTAAAAAAGATAAACCTTTTCAATGCCTGTCAAACCTTCTTACAGTTATCCCCCTCTAGCTAAAACAATTAAACTTGTTATCAGAGCACAACATGTACTGTTGTACCTTTGTATTTCCATGTTAGCAGTGTGAGAGGCAAGAAGTGCTGTAAGCAACTGGTTAATTGTAAAACACCCACCAAAATCCAATGCCACTGCTGAATCACAATTTCACCTTCTTTCATCTTGCCAGCTGAGTATCAGTCATAATAGGAAACGAGCAGCATCCCAAAACCAGGACTATGATGGATGTGTAGGAAATAAAGTAACACAGGAAATATATTCTTAGATTCCCTGTATAAAGCCTTTGTCTTGTGCAGAGGTTTTTAGTCTTGGATAAACTTTTGCATTTCACTCCTTGTTTTAAGTCTGTAGCAGTTTCGGCTTGTAAGCAAATTAAATCTGTCAGGTTAGTGGGGTTAGGGCTGTTCAGTGACTGGAGGGAGATCATCCAAGAAAAGATAGAAGGCACTGTGGGAAATAAAGGCAGTGAACTCTTGATCATGTCTCTGAGTCAGTGCTGAGTGGTTATTCTGCTGATGTTAAAGGCACCATGCCAGTGGAGAAGTGTAGTGTTCTCACAGACACCAGAAGTACAGACACCATGACCAGGGTCACTAGTGACAGCTGGTTTATCTGCATTTTACAGTAGTATTAGAAACTGAATGATATAATGAATGAGTTGTCCATGTCCATATTCAGTCAAGAACTGATGGGATTGAAATAAGAGAGAGTAGATATACCAAAGCTTTCCAATGATAAGTGATGTGCTGGACTGGACTGCTTGTGACTACAAGCTGGTAAGAACTAGTCAGACAAATATTTGTCAGCAGTGTCTTGTAGGTACAGCTGGGTTTGCCTTAGGGAAAGATGGTTTAGATGATATTCTGATGTCTCTCCCACCTCTGTCTTACTCTGTATGTGCTTAAACTTCATCTGTCGCTTCAAAATCTCCTCTGGGAATCATGATCAGTTCAACTTCTGCATTGTCTGAGACTGTTTCCGGGAGAGGAAAGCAAGCTGGGAGACGCCAGGGAGTGTTGGGCAGGATTGCTCCCTGCTGGTCAGCTTTAACAGCAGCCTTGGCATTTCTTCAAAGGCATGCTGTCACCCCCCTTCAAGGCAGAAAAAAGGATTCTGGCCAGAGGCCAAGAACAGCAAGATAAGAGACAATCAAGAGAGAGCTGTGTGTGTGTGTGTGTGTAGGAGAAGGATTTCTACAGTTTGGAAAAGAAAAAATTGCCTCCTCTAAAACAATAGGTAGTAAATATCCTTACGGAATTGCATTCTGCAGCACATCAGGGCTCATAAGCACACTGTGAAAACAACTTGAAACTGGAAACAGGGCTGTGAGGCGAGGTGATGTGATAGCTGGTAAGGGTTGGGCTGGCAGGTTTGGGCTCCGAAGTCTCAAAAGATGCATGCAAGCTTTAGTCATCTCAGCTGAGTTACTGGCTAGGCATCTAGTTTCTCTATACCTGGAAATAGATGTAGGAGATACCCTCAGGACAGAAACTTCTCGACACTTTCTGAACTCATCTCGTGAAGATGTCTCTAATGTGACATTAGACAGCTCTTTCCTGGTTCTGCCTTCTGCACCACAGTCCTTCAGGTATATCTGAAGCTGTTCTCTATGCTGGCTGTGTTAGTCATTGAATCGTGGACTGGTTTGGGTTGAAAGAGAACTTAAAGGTCATCTACTTCCAACCCTCCCACACCATGTGCCCTAAGACCTTCCACTAGACCAGGTTACTCAGAGTCCTGTTCAGCCTGACCTTGAACACTTCCAGGTAGGGGATATCTACAGCTCCTCTGGGGAACCTGGACCAGTGCCTCGCCACCCTCATGGTGAAATTTTTCTTCCTTATATATAATCAGATCTCTCAGCCCAGACACTTGCCTCTGGCTTGGGTCAGGGCACGGACAGAGCAAGGTTGTATCCACTCAGCATATTCTTCAGATATGAGTCCATGCAGCTGAGCTCACTTTTTGCTGAGTTTCTGTAACACCTTACAGGTTAAATCCTCTGCATTCTTTCAGTCATGCCAGCATCCCACAGGTGTGACAGTCTGGGGAGGAGGTCATCAAGTAGAGTTCAGCTTTGGAAACCTTTGGGTTTATATCAACCTTTATATCCAAGCTGTGCCTGAGGAAGAATTGTGGCATTCACAGAAGTGAGTAGGCTGGTTTGTCTGCAGTGATTATTGATTTATAAATGGAAATTTGAACAGCAGGTTTCTAGCCTTGGGCTTTACCTTCATGCTGTGCTGTCGATCTGTAATAAGTATTCTGGAAGAATACTTTATGCCTTAAGCCAAACTGCATTTTACCAACTTAAAATTAACACCTTGAATATTTACCCATCATCTGACCAACAGCAGTTTTCCTCTGAGCACCCATATTCAAGGAACCCTGAAGAGTTTAGGGCTTTGGAAGTATGTGTCAGTTAAGGGAAGGCTAAATGAACATTCCCTACCTGAAATACATTCTTAGAGTAGCAAAAACGTGAAAATAAAGAAGAGGGAAGCCACATAAATTTAGAGAGACAGCTTGCTCTCAGTATACCTGACAGTTGGAGTCAATGATCTAGAGGTCTTTTCCAAACAAAACAATTCTATGATTCTATACTTGTTGGCAGTCACTCTGTCCCCTTCCAATTTCTGTTGGTTTAAGGTAGATTTAACAAGTGCAAGAAAAAAAAACATAATCCTTGGGCAGAAGTTAGCTGTGTAAGTCACCTATACATAAACTACAATCATAGAACCTTTTGGTTGGAAAAGGCCTATAAGATTGAGTGACTGCTAAGTCACCACTAAAGTATGTTCCTCAACATCACATCTACTCGTCCTTAAATATCTCCAGAGACAATGATTCAACTGGTTTCCTGAATACCCAGTTCTCAGGTTTAGACCTTCTTGTTCAACTCCCTGAAAGGAAGTTATAGCAAGGTGGAGGTTGGTCTCTTCTCCCTAGTAAGAAGAAATAGGACAAGAGGAAACTGCCTCAAGTTACACCAGGGAATGTTTAGGTTGCACATTAGGAAAATTTCTTCACTGAAAGGTTGATCAAGCCCTGGAACAGGCTACCCAGGGCAGTGATGGAGTCCCCATCCCTGAAGGGATTTCAAAGCCATGTAGATGTGGTGCTGAGGGACATGGTTTTGTGGTGACCTGGCAGTGCTGAGTTAGTGGTTGGACTCAATGATCTTCAAGATCTTTTCAAGCTGAAAGATTCTGTGATTCTATGATTCTAGTTTATATAGATGACTTCAACAAAGAACTTGTCATCAAGGAAACTGAAGCACTGTAAACATGTTCTTCCTTCCCTGTAGCAGAGAGTAGTCATTGATGTCTTTCCATTTCCTATCACCCATCTCCCCCTGCCTTCCCCCTACCAAGGGTTTAGACCAGGAATCCACTAAGCACAGCTAGTTTTACCAAGCTCATTCAGATGCTGATCCTGCTGTAGTATCCATCTCTTTGCTGAGCCCCATGATTTGCTGTAATAAAAGCTTCTTTCCTTGTCCTCTTGCAGAAGCATGTTTCTCTTACCGGGATCATTTCTTGTTGCTGAATCATCCCAGCCATGGCTAATTGAAATGCCAGGCAGGCTCCTAGGATAAAGCTGCTTGTTTCAGCTCTCTTTGCACTTCTGCAGTCAGAAGCAGGTTCTCACCATGCTGACAGAAAAGAGGATGAGAGAGAAAGGGCTGCTTTGTAGTCTCTCCTCCTTTGCATCTGGCTCTGGGAATGATAGAGATTTTTCTCCAGCACTGTACCACTGCCCGCATCCCATTTTTTTCACTATCCAGATATTGCGACTTGAAATATATGTCATATCGATCCTTGAGAGGTCTTCCAACTTGGTATTCTGATTCCAACATTCTGCTGACCTGGAAGGGTGCATGCTTTAACTATATGCTGAAAGTTGTCTTTACACTTAAAAATCAGAGAAGCCTTTTACGTATTCAGCAGACCTCTACTTAAGCCAGTGCACTGAAACTACAAACGGAAGATGCACCAACTTGGAGTATGCATCTGTGAACAAGTACAATATAATCCGAGAATCATTTTGATTGGAAAAAGAGCTTTAAGATCACCAAGTCCAATCATTATCTAACTCTACCAAGTCTGGTGCTAAACAATAGAAAGATTTCCTCTTGTTCTATTGCTTATTACTAGGGAGAAGAGACCAGCTCCCATCTCACTCCAATCTTCCTTCAGGGAGTTGTAGAGAGCAAGAAGGTCTCCCCTCAGCCTCCTTTTCTCCAGGGTAAATAACCCCAGTTCCCCCAGCCACACCTCATGACACTTGTGCTCCAGATTCTTAACCAGATTCGTTGCCCAATAAAGGTCTGGGCTGCTCACACAAACAAGGAAGTAGCTTCCCCATGACAATTTCTCCACACAGGAGTTCCTCTTTGGCATATTCCTTTCAGAGTGATGCTCCTTTCAAAAAGTCAAAGAGTGAATTGAATCCCTCCACATCATTTCCCCTCACCCCATTCTTATCTTAGATTCTGTGTTGCTGTTTCCATTTTCATGTCTAGAATTTGAAGTCAATCTATCTTTCTGATTCGGCCAGGTTTGAAATTCAGTTTATTCAAATAAATATGCCTGCACATGCTTCAGGGAAGTGGAGCTTGGGCTGTGACACTGTGGCTTCATACTGGTGGAAATGCTTGTGTTTTGGCTGTGCTGCAGGATAGCTTGGTGCTTTTCTCCAACCAGTGACAAGGGTTTTGTGTGGTGATCATAAGTGAAAGAGAAATGGAACCTATATCAATTATTTAACTTCTCAGCTATTGATCATCATTTTAGAGCATTTTAATGGAACTGTGCCTCCTGGTAGAAAATAACAACTAATTTTGAGTAATTGCCTTTCAGTACACAATTTTACTTTAATTACGGGGGGGTTTGGAGGCAGGGTTTGGAGAAGGAGAACAATTAGAACACAGAAAGGGCACATAGTAGAAATTGTACAGAACACGTAGAAAAATGTTTAGAAAAGGCATTTCCTTTTAACCAATCTAAAAAGCACCCACTGCTCTCAGCATGTTTTTAAGTAGAGTTGAAGCCTTTACGTTAGAATTTAAACAGATACCAATTGGAAGCTGCATATTTGTGAGTTAAAGTGAGAGCAAACTACGACCCATTAAGAACCAACTGTGTGACAGTCCCAATTTAAGCTAATTGGTTTGATCTAAATACTGCTGAGAAGGAACAGGGTGGGGGATGGAGATGGGAATTAAAGTTGGGAAAGACCATCAGGTAGACTTCTTTCAGATACCACTGAAAAGTACATGCTCTATTTCAGTTCCCTCTAGAAACAATTAGGTATTCTGCACTGAACACTGAGTACATTAGTTACAATTAAGGCTAAATAAAATATTTAAGTGGAAACATTGCATTTTTTCCTGAGTCATAGTACCAGATGTCTGTGAGTAGCTAAAAAGTGGCACCAAGCAAGACCATGAGTTTCACAGAAGGTATCATAAATGGGAACGTTCCCATTTACCACACTGGTAATAAACTGGTCTATAAGTTCATTGTTGGAGCAGCCCAGGCATCCAAAGAGTATGTAAACAAACATCTGTTCTTTGTTGCATGTTGCAGGCCAATTCCAAACTGTTTTGAAACTGTACTGCTCTGTGATCTGGGAGAAGAAGTTCTACTTCACAGGCAGCTTTCTGGCAAGTGAGAAATAGTTAGATTTGATGCTTTCCTTTTATGTGTTAAGGTCAGTGGCCAAGAGGAGGTGCATTACACTTTAGTTCATGTCATTTAATGCACCCATTTCTGCTGGCAAACTGTCTACCCTCTATTGACAGCCTTCTGTGGCAAGTATATTACCAGAGATTTCTAAAATAGCTGTTTCTTTACTTTCTTCTCTTCCCCCCAGCTCCAGTTCATTTTACTTTCACAGAATCACAGAATTGACCAGGTTGGAAAAGACCTCTAAGATCACCGAGTCCAACTTATCACCCATCCCTTCTAATTAACTAAACCATGGCACCAAGTGACTCATCCAGTCTCCTCTTAAACACCTGCAGGGACAGTGACTCCACCACCTCCCCAAACCTGCCCTGGCACAGCTTGAGACTGTGTCCTCTTGTTCTGTTGCTGGTTGCCTGGGAGAAGAGACTGACCTCCACCTGGCTACAACCTCCTTTCAGGTAGCTGTAGAGAGCAATGAGGTCAGCCCTGAGCCTTCTCCAGGCTGAACAACCCCAGCTCCCTCAGCCTCTCCTCGTAGGGCTGTGCTCCAGCCCCCTCACCAGCCTTGATGCCCTTCTCTGGTCAGGCCACACCTTGAGTGCCGTGTCCAGTTCTGGGTCTCTCAATTCAAGAGAGATGTTGAGGTACTGGAACGTGTCCAGAGAAGGGAAATGAAGTCTTCAGGGGCCTGTCCAGTGAGCCAAGACTGCTGATAAATGATGGAGAGCAGCTTGGCCAGCTCATCTGCCAGCTCTCTCATCACCCTAGGATGGATCCCATTCGGTCCCATAGACTTGTGAGGATCCAAGAGGCTCAACAGGTCCCTAACTGCTTCCTCCTGGATTCCAGGGGGATTCCTGTTCTGCTCCCAGACCCCACCTACCAGCTCAGGAGGCTGGTTGTCCTGAGGACAACCTGCCTTGCTATTGAAAATTCAGGTGAAGAAGGTGTTAAGCACCTCTGCCTTTTCCTCATCTCTAGTTACTACATCCCCCTCGTTGTCCAATAAAGAGTGGAGGTTATCCTTGCCTCTTTGCATTGCTGAAGATCTTATTGTGGTTTCTTTCCTGATTTTCCAGTGCAGTGCTCATGTTCAGTATAAGGGTGAGGCTAGTACAGATTTCAGCTCTTCAGAAGTCCAGAAATCTGTATGGTGCATCTTCCTTAAATTGCTGGTATCAAAACATGCTTCTGGAAACCACTTCTTCCCCCAGCCACTGAGGTATCACAACTGGGATTAAGTATTTTTCACTCTGTAAAAGTAAAATTATGGAGCAGGTCATAGGCATGTGAGTTATAGAATCTATACACGAGGTCTTTATCCAAAAGCCATCAGATATTTTTGATTATCATAGTGCACCCAGAGCAAACACAATGACATCTGGATTTGGGCAGAGAAATTGGCCTGTGGATCTAAACCTCAACCTGATTTGCTCCTATGCTGCAGCTTACTTTCATCTCTGGTGAACTGGAATAGAGTTTTCTGGGACTCCGTGATAATCCAGATAGTGGAAATCATACAGGTTAAAAGCAAGACTTGTGAGGCAGAATATACTGATGAGGGTTGTTCAGTGATCTGCCTGGCACTTCAGGCACAAAGTTATCCAGATAAAACTAGGGTAACTGGGAAATGGCAGGAATGGTTCAGGGTGAGTTGATGCTCAGCAGCTTCTTCATTTAGCTTCACCACCATGAGCAGTATCTGGGGAACAGGGGAATGTCCCTGTTGTTAAAGTACATTACACAACTGACGCCCTTCCATGGTGCTGAAGGTCTCTTCTTCCCTCGTGGATCAGCCATTACCATTAATGAGATTTAGGACTGCACATCAAAAGGAGGATAGGAACAGTAATGCTGATTTTATTATGCTTGCTATATATTTGCATGATAAATGGGTGGCTGATGTCTCCTCTAAAATGGTTTTGCTCAGTGGAGTTGACTCTCAAAGGGTTTTGTGGGGAGCCTTGTTATTTTGTCATCTGCTTTTGTCTGATCTTTGTTTTCAAGCTGCTATACAAAAAACATATGTGTGATACATACATTATAAAAAGTAGTTAAATAAATAAAACACGCTTAATATTTATTAAGGACAAGTTAAGAAAGTGCTAATCATATGCTACATTTAGAGTCATTGAATCATTTTGGTTGGAAAAGACCTTTAAGATCACAAAGTCCAACCATTCTCTAACTCTACCAAGGCTGGTAATAACCCATGGCCTTTAACACCACATCTTTGCATCTTTTAGGTGCTCTCAGGAATGGGGATTCAACCCACCTGTCTGGGGAGCCTCTTCTAGTCTTGGAGAACCCTTTCAGTGAAGAAGTTTCTTCTACTATCCAACCTAAACCTCTCCTAGGCCATTTCCTCTCATCCTATCACTTGTTCCTAGGGAGACTTGTTACTTTACTGCATTGAGGATTAGTTTCAATCACACTTCATCTCTTTGAAAAATGGTCTTGAGGAAGCAGGATATGAGAGTCACCTTGATTTTGGTTATTCAGACTGGAGTCTACTGACATTAAGATGTACACCCTCCAGAGACTTCCAGCATGCTAGCTTCAGGAGATAGACAGGTATGCTATGAAAACAGCATCTTGCTTTGGTACCAAATCAATATGAAGCAAAACTCACTTATTCCATGCTTCACAAGGTAAAACAATAAAAAATATTAAAAACTACAAAAGAAAAAATAAAGGGCAAAAGAGCATGCTAGAAAAGAGACTGAAATCAGCAATACAGTGTGGGGAAGGACACTTTAATTTACTGCTTGGTTCTTTTTTCCTCTTTCTCGATACCTCACAGCATCTCATTGCTGCAGACCCATGGAACTTTAGGCAATCAAACCATTATTAGTTAGTAGAGTATTTCCTGACCCCTCTCTGGTTCGGGCCATGCAGACCTCTCTTTGCATTTCTCAGTCTGACAGCTTAGACCTATTAAAATGTGGAGTCAGCAAAACTATCTGGAATTACCTCTGTTACCATTCGAAGAAAATTAAATTATCTTTAAGATGTAAACAGTTTCTAATTAAACTCTGAAGCTGTTTATGTTTCCAAAGCAGGCTGAGCTGAGCTCTGCACCAAAACAGACATCTTAGTCTTTTTTTTTGTTTTTCTTTTTTTCAGTAAAGCTGCTATACTGATGTAATAAATTGATTGTGACAGAGTTGGGTCTTGTGTGCCAGGATTGCAACTGCTGCTTTAAAAAAAATCTTAAGCAACACATCCTGATATCCCAATAATTTAGCATGTTGCAATGTGGTCTCTTTTTTAGTAGGAAACAGCCACGAGATTACAGACTAGTTTTCTGTCAGTCTTTTTCTTCACTCCAGTGTCTTCAGTGCATTTGGCATTCCTTTTTGTTAATAATTTCCATACATTGTAGCTATCTCTAATTATGGTGGTAAATAAGGTCTGTGTGGAAGAATTACCAGGGCTGATTGGCATACGCTGAACAGTTCCCAGTTCGTTACAGGAATGGGTCACTGTTAACAATTAGCACACAGAACTACAGGGCAGGTCTTTAAAAACACAGAAATTGCTTTCTAGTTTAGTGTATTCCTTCCTAGTCTAGCAGATGAGCTGTTAGAACTGAAAATACTCAGCTTTTCGGGTGTACTCCAGAGGAGAACTCACATGGATTTACAGTATGTATTTTCTGTAAGTGAAGCTGACAAGGAGAGAGGTTCCTTCTCAAATGAAAACACGTTTTTACTTCTGGTGTGATTATTTATAGCAGATACTTAAGGACAAGTCGTGGTTTCTACTATGTGATGTATCCAGAATGGGTACAGTTTTACTGGCTGGGATGCTGGTATGTGAGATCTCAGCTGTGTTTTGTCTTGTCAGTGTAATATCCATAGAAAATATAGCTCTGTAAGGGCCATTTTTCTCCTGCCGTGCTGCTGTTGCCATGACCCATGAGAACAAATCATGTAAGGACATTTCCCTTTATCTTAGCTTCATGTTCCATCAAAAAGCTTTTGTAACCTGCAGGGATGAATCTGCAGTGTGGTGCATGGAGAATTAAGCGCACAGTGTCCGGTTTTAATTGGTGTTAATGAGTTCCAAATTCCCAGCATATAAATGGGAACATACCTTAAAGGGCATATTCTTAAGGTCACATGAATGCTCCCTTTTTTGAGCATGTGTTGTATGCCCTGAAACACTTTAAGGGATTGCTGTTGACTTGGAAGGCTGAATCACTGTAATTAAGTGCTGCCTACAGCTGCATTTGCCACAGTTGTCATGGGAATCACAGAGTCTTTTGTGCCTGGAATGGATGTGCAAAACGTTTAAAACTCAGGGAGGAAGGAAAGATGTCCATTTTACCCCAGCAACTGCTTCCTGTAAAGTCATTCTTTTTCTTATCTAACGTCAAAGCCCATTACAAAGTCCTGGAGGCATTACTGTGAGGTTCACATTGCAGAAAAGCAGGTAGGCTCAATTTCAGCCTTTTAAAACTGAGTGACACAGCTGTAGTGGTGAGGTGAAGGTGAGCAACAACCCAGTTCAGTATACAGTCACTGAAAATAAAGAGATGAAACAACTTTGGTGTCCTAGGGAGCCTTTCTGGCTGCTTCTATAACAGCATGGAAATTGTGTTCATCTTTGTCATTGATGACCTTCTAGTGGCTGACTAGCATTAGGCATGAAATCCAGCTCACCCTAAAGTAGGTAGGAAAGCTCCTATGGACCTCAATAGAGCCAGAATTTCATCAGGATACCTACAGATTCTTTAGATTTCTCAGATACCTTTCATTTCTGTGAGTGAAAGTTTTAATTTGCTCACTTCAGGATCCCTAATTCTCAGATCATGGCTGGATCCATTATTCTCTGATGGCTTGAAATAGCGATTCCATACAATGTTCCTACTAGTTAGCTTATTTTCTTTGTTCAAACTCGGGGGGGGGGCGGGGGCAGGGAAGAGAGAGAGAGAGAGAAAGTTAGGAAAAGAGATTAATTGGGGTTTTTTGTTTTGTTTTTTTAAAGAATTCCAATTCCATTTGTCCAAGATGATTTAGGCGATATGGGACAAGCTTCTCTTTGCTCAGTGCTTGTTGTGTAGCAGAAGGGAAGGTGGAAGTGCTGGGGGAATGTAGTTTGATTTTTGGCACTGTTATGCCTCACTTTTCTTTGGATCTTCTAAAAGGAAAGAAATAATGAACCATGCTACTTGGAAGTCGGATACCTCTGTCTTGAAGTCCTGATTTAAGAGCCCAGGTAGTGCAGATGTTAAGTGAAATCAATAGGAGCCTGTCCTCCAGGTACAATATATTTTCAGCTTTTTGCAGGGCTCAGCAGTTTTTCTCCAGTACCCACAACTGGCATTTCTACAGGCCTTGACCTCTTAACACTTCTGCATCTGCTCTTCCCAGTGGGCAACTTCTTCACGTGCTCTGTCCAGAGGGTTGCTTCACATATCTCCTCTCCCTTTTCTGAGTTCTTCCTTGTAAGGTTTAGCCTTCCTCAGAGCACTCTTCCCTTAACCTGCTGTCATTTGCTCTGCTCACCTGATGTACAAGTTCATCCTCACACACTTGCTGATTTGAAGTACCTGCTGTGTGGCAGGTCTTTAAATCAAGCTGGTCATGTTGATTACATGGGCTGGGAGAAGAACCATGTATGCTTATTCTGTTCTTTAAGGTGCAGTACATCACAGCTTAGTGTTGAGGGAACACACAGGGCCGGACAGAAGCTTGTGCTGGTGAAAGGGGAAAATATTCATAAACAAATATCATGGATTGACTTTTCTCTATTACAGTCTGGGTTTGCTCTTCCTTTCCATTTGGTTTTTGAAAAATGATTTTGTTCTTCTCCCTCACCCAGACGTGCTTTCTGTCAAGTGATCCTCTCAAAACCAAGTTCCCAAAGTCAGATTTGTGGGTTTTAGCCTCCCAATCTACTCACAATTTGTTTTTTAAAAGTCTCAAGGTTTTTCAACTGGAAAAAAAAAATCAGAATTTTCTCTTGCTAAAACTGCCTAAATAACTGCCTAAAACAAAAAATAATTGTGAAATCGTGTTGAGGACTAAATGAAGTGTCACCACGATGTAGCACTGCCCCAGCATTTCAAGTCACTGCCTTTTATCTAACCAGAAATCAGTAGGAAGCCCATCTTCAGCAAGGTATTTTGAGCAACAAGATGGAGTGCATGTCTTTATTCACTTTTCATGTGCTGAGGATGTTGTCTTTTGTGTGACAAATTTAGACACAAGGCATTCTGGTTGGGCTTATCTACTATTTCCTTCAGGGCCGGCAGCTCTTGGCAGGCACCTTATTTCTGCTGCCCTGTTTTCCCTTAGCCTGGGACCAGGCCTGACCTGACCTGACCTTTTCATCCCTCTCTGCTCTTCGTTGCTTTTTCACTTTTACTGTAGTCAGCATTGTATTAACCTCCAATTCTAAATGGTAGATTGTGAAACCTGAACTCTCAGCAATCTGGCAGATTTTTATTAATGAGGTAGCGGTCTAAAAGGAAACAGAGCAAAGGATGAGCCAGAGGCAAATTCAAACTGATTATACCTCCTTTCCTTGGCTGTCTGGTTGCCAACAGGAAGAACAGTTGTCTGAGTTCAATTCCCGTGGAGCTTTTGCAATGTAGATGACTCCAGCATGTAGTCAGAACACTGTCAGGGTTGATAAATTGGGTTGGTGTTGCTTCTCCCCCAGAACACAGAGATGGAAGTCACAATTAACCTCTCAAAAAGAAGACACTTCTCTGACTGTACATTTGTCAAAGTAACTGTTAATGATATTTTATTTGGCAGTTTGGTGACTGCAAAAATACCAAGCCATGACAGTGTATACTGCATAAAGTCATTAAATGTTGCCCTTCGTAGAAAGTACTTCTCTGAACCATCCAGGTGGTTGTTTCATCCTTGCTTTCTGCCTTGAAGTTCCACATCCACATCTGCCTTTTGAATCTGCAGTGAGGTGGATTTAGGTTGGACGTTAGAATAAAGTTCTTGATGAAACACTGGAAGAGTGTTTCTCTGTCCATCACAGAGGCTGGAGGCTCCATCCCTGGAGACATTCAGAGTCAAACTTGATGGAACCCTGAGCAACCTAATCTAGTTAAATATGTCCCTGCTGAGTGCAGGGGGGGTTGGACAAGATGATCTTCGTGGGTCTTTTCCAAATCAATACATTCTGTCATTCTACTACATAATGAATATTTTAAGTAGGTAAATTTTCATTTTCAGTTCAATGGGAGAGGTCGGGTCTTGATAGCATCCCAGTCTCAGCACCTGAAGTGAGGTTACTTGACTGCGCTCTGGGGAACTGCACCATCCCCAGGAATCGAATGAATATGAACCTAAAGCATTTGTGTGTGAATTTTCAACATCTACTTGGAAAGACTTTTCTTTCACTAACCCTGGAAATTTGATTGTAGGACAACAAACCATTACCACTGCACATCAATTAAATTAACTGTGAGTGCTACATGTTCATGGTTATTTACTGGAAATGTAAAAGCTACCACGTAGTGAACGCGACAACAGCTGTAGGAGAAAATCCAGGCTTGGTTTTTAACTCACTGACCATGAACTCAGTCAGCAAGAGCTTTGATGTCATGTATAACTACATGGCCCAATTCCATGCTCTACTTTATTGGTGCTCCAGGGATTAAAACTATAAAAGAGGAGCAAGAGAGTGAAAAACAGACTAGAAAAATAAGTCTGAGTTGTCAGACACGTAGTGCTTTTTGAAGCAAACTTCCCATTTTAATACTTTTTTATATATAGAAAACCACTCTGCATTTTTAGATAGGTCCTTCCAACACTGCTAGAAAAGGTGTGCTCCATCAGCTCTGGGGCTGGTGTCTTGTACAGGTACTCTCATGTGATGCTTGCAAGGACCTCCACATCTTCCTGGAGCCCAAAGGATCCCTCAGATAGCCTTCTCCTCCTATTTGTCCTGTTTTTTTGCCATTTTCAGAAGCTTTGGCCTCTCCCATTTATAGTGCTTGTGGGATCTACTTTGACTGCCTTTGTGTCTTTCTCTCTCAACAGTACTTATAAATGAAGACGTTGTTTAAATAATAGATTTTAAAGACCTTCGATATTATGGCACTTGTCTAATTTTAAACAATTGCTATTAAAATGTGAGGTGTATGAAGTAATGTGTAATGACAGAACTTGCTACATGAAGGAATCTGTAGCATTTGAACACCTATTTCTGTATCAAAGAAAATTTTATTTTCTCTCTTGCTTAATACCTAGTTCTGTGAGGTTCTTTATGCTTACTAATTCATTAACATGCATGCTGTGCAGAATAGCTGAAGTGTCAAAAAATGTCATCTAATAGCAAATTCAGTTTTATTTTAGTAGGCTCTTATCTCTTAGGACACCATAAAAAAGATGTTTTCAAGAGATGGAGAGCAGTAATAATGTCTGGAAGGTTAAAACCAAGGGGGATGCTTTTTAATGGAAAAGAATGAAGTCAATTAGATGAGGAGTTAGAGGAGGCCGGAAAACTGTTACCATTCCTTGAAATTGCTGGATCTAGAAGCATTCATTTCTCTTGAGTTGCTACCTTCTTGAGGGTCTTTCTTGTGTTTTTCTCTCTACTGCTGACATTTTTCCTATGGGGAAAAAAAAAAGTAATTTATAGCTGAATTTAAAAATCAGGTTCTATCTTTTAAGTAAGAAAAAATTATTTTTAGGGTGCCGTGAAAGACAGGAATATGCAACAGAAAACCTACCTATGTGTGTGTGAGTCATTCTGTAGAGTCTGAATGAGAGGGAGCTTAAACTCACATCTTCTGCCTCCAATAAAAAGATCTGAGCTGCCTTTCTCCTCTCCAGTTGTGCATGAGCCCTTCTGCAGCCAAAAATCAAGAATTTTGAAGACTAAAGATTGTCAGTATCTGTATTTGTGAATTTAAAGGTCCTAAAGTTGAGACAACCACCAAGAGACAGGAATGTCCAGTTCAGAAAAGGTGTTGTCGTGGAAAGGGTTGGAAATTCCTCTACTTGACTAGCAAAAATTCTGACTCAGCTGGAACCCGGCACCCCTCTTGTTCTTTGAGCACCTTCATGCTCCTAAAACCCACAGCTGATGCCTTAAATATTTCCAAGTATGGATCAATTTTTCAAGCATTCTGGACAAAGTCAAATCCCAGTTTTCTTCACTTTTGAAAATTAGCCAGTCAACAGTCGTTTCAGTGAGTATGCTCTGGAAAATCAAAATGCCCTTTTAAAATTAATATTATCTCCAATTATCATATTACCTCAGGGAGGAAGGCCTGGTGGTACTTAATAGAGCTCTTTGGGTCTGTTGTGCATTTTAATTAAGTGAATAATTGTGAAAATCTTCAGGGCCTTTAGGTAAAAGAGTCTATTGTATAAACATCACTATAATGCTGAATAATCAGATTGTAAGATGGACTGGAATAAATGAACCCTATAAATAGAAATATAATTGATATGTCCATGTAACGTATGTATGTATGTATATCATCATTTTGAAGAGATTAGGGCAAGTTACTTTATAAAAGTCCTACAGTTCCTGAATAAGAATCAACTTGAGGTTGGATAGTGATAATTGTAATAATCAAAATAGTTTTCAAGGTATTGTGAATCTGCAGTTTATCCTCCTGTGCAACACACAGAGAACTGTCAGAAGCACTGGTGGTGTAACTTCAGTGATGCCTCTTGAGAAACGGCAAAATTTGTTGTGTTTTCTGGTGAGGGAACATCAAGGATGTAGATCTGAACTACTAAATCTTTAGACACCTAAAGACATAGAGAGATGTAGTTTGGAGGAATCCAGAGAGATTCACTTCAGAAGGCTTTCCCAAGGTTTTGTTGCGGTGCAGTGGTAAGGTTTGGAATGGAGCAAAGATCTTCTGCAGCCTAAGTCAGTGTCCCCTCAGGCATTTTCCAAATGTAACAACGGAAAATGCAGCAATGGTGAACATGGCACACCAGCGCAGGCAGTGGTATCAGTGCCAGGTTTGTAGCTGACCTGCTGTGTCACCTTGCATGAAATCAGTGGCCACTTTGTTTCTCCTGAATGCTTTGGCTGTCTGATCTCTAAAGATTGTAATTTTCTGGGGCAATTACTCCATTTTTCTGCTTGTAGTCTCTTGTTGTTCATCCTCTTAGGATGGGGAATACCTCTGAAATGGAGGAAAAAAAAACCCAAACAACAAACAAAAAAACAGCATGATGCTGAGTTGCATTGACAAGGGCATCACCAGCAGAGATACAATCATTATCTCACTCTGCTCAGTGTTTGTTAGGCCACACCTGGAATACTGTTATCAGTTTTGGTCCTTGTTATACAAAAAAAGATATGGACAGGCTGGAGAGAATCCAGAGAAGAGCCACAAAGATGATCAAAGGCATATGAGGAAAGGCTGAGAGAACTGGGTTTGCTCAGTATTAAGAAAAGAAGGATAAATGGGACCTAATCATCATGTTCCAGTATTTAAAGGGTGGCTACAAAAAAGTTGGAGACTCACTTTTTAAAAGGGGTCTCATGGAAAAGATGAAGGGTAATGGGTACAAGTCACTCCTGGGGAGATTCTGGAAGGACACAAGAGAAAAATTTTTCCCCTTGAGAACAATCAACCATTGGAATAATCTCCCCAGGGAAGTGGTGGAGTCCCCAGCACTGGACACTTTTAAGATCCAGTTGGACAGGATGCTAGGTCATCATGTCTAGACTGTGCTTTTGCCAAGAAAGTTTGGACCACATGATCCTAGAGGTCCCTTCCAATCTCTTGTTCTATGATGCTCTGAACTTTTATAGTTTATGGGGGGACAAAAAAAAAAAAAAAAGAAAAAAGCCTATGCTGGGCAATGTGATGTTAGCACCAAAAAATCTTCATTCTTAAAAGGGACTTCACACAGTGATGATGTCACTTCATCTAGTGAAAGGAGCCATCTAATACAGGCTAAATGCAAAGCTACAGGAAAGAAACTGGCATTTGGATGACTGAAGTGCTTGGCATACAAGTGAATGGGACAGGAATCAATTACCAGGCATCCTTTTATTCCTCTGAAGCTCTTATTTGAAGGAGCAGTCAAAGCTATGTTTGATGGGAACTAGGATGTCCATTGCTTGACATTAAGAACTTTTAAGCACCAAGGAAACACTGTGGAATGCTGTAGATTCAAGAGGGGTAGAAAGACTGACACTATTGTCCTTGCTGTAAACCCTCTCATGAAATTGATGTAGTGCTTAGCTTGGTGTTGAATCCACAACCATAATGGTTTAACAAAATGATCCAGTGTGTATTAAATCTACAGATTCAAACAGCATAGCAAATATGTGAGCTTTTCAGAATCTTAGAATAGGAATTAGGTTGGCCTGAAGTTTCCTTTCTCTTCCCAACTAAAGATAAGTAAGGATCTATAAAAGAAAATGTTTCAAGTGAAGGATAGAGGAATATACTGATTGCTGATGAATTTCTTACCTCTGGAAGGTTCTCCAGTGGCCTATATGAGGATTGAACTGGATGATCTCTCTATGTCCCTTCCAAGCCCTAATGTTCTGTGGTATGAACTGGTAGCTGAGAGCTTTTCCAATAGAGCATGAGAGCTCCTACAGTGTAGCGGAGGGGGTAATTAGCTACTGCGAGACGATATTTTTAAAATATTAATATATAGTTTATTAATATTAAATAATCGGAACTCGCACCACCTCGACCACCATTTAATAATAATAATAACAATAACAGGCTCTTTGCAACATCATGGAAACTATATACAGGTTATAACAGGATCTGGAAATAACTATTAAATATNGTCCTTTGTCCCTTTTCCCACAGTTGTTCTCCCCAAAACAGAAGGAGGGAGAGCAGAAAAAACATGCCCGGGTGAGCCAGGACATTCACAAGCCTAATTTGGCCTGTTTAGGCCTACCACGACATACAGAAAGCACAAATATTCCTGTATCATGTTACTGAAATCTTGGAGACAGGTCAAGGATTGTCTTTACTGTGGAGACCCCATTAACCTTTTCCCACCCACAGGTAGTCCATCCAGGTGAGGTCTGAAGCCTCTTGACAGGGTAGCTTTAGGAAGCTTGCTGTGTTGGTTCAGAGGATGACTTTCTTTCACATGACCATTACTTTGTCATTTTTCACAAGCTCCAGATTCACTTAAACGTGGTGCCTAAAGCTGCTGACATCTGATATCTGTAGCTTCTCTTCTCATCTGCTGGGGATTTCATGCTTCTGATGAAACAGCTTTAAAGTTGCAAAGGCAGCCAAAAATGTAGCCTAAAATCACAATGATGAAATGCTGTGGCTGTTACATGGGATTACTTTTCTTTTCTTTTTTTTTTTTTTTACTAAGTACATGAAGAATGGTTGTGTGCCAGAATATCATGGTATTAAAGATCAATTAGGTTTCCAATAAAACGCCAACTGGCATCTATTGATGTGGGATCTTTTCTCCATGGTGTGGTTACCCCTCCATTGCTCTCCATTTCCGCTTGCTGGGTTCATGTCTGGTTTTGCATTGCTTTATTTTAGGCTTACTTGGTAAAGAAAAAGTATTTTCAGAAAATTGCACTGAATAACATGTGTTGTACTGATGTCAGCTGAGGAAATCAGTGTCAAGAGCAGGAAAAGCCAGAAGATGAACGGATCTCTTAGTTCAAAATAGGAAACAGCTTGAAGTTCCTTTGAGGGGAAACAGAAACATCATTCATTAACAATGACATTATTTTACCTCTGGTATAGAGCAGGGATTCTGTTCTCCTGGTGACAAACAGACACAATCTCACACTCATGCAAATGATCCTGAGTGATCATGGATAGAAAGGAACAGCCCTAAAATACTGAGAGTATTGAGCGCTGAGCTGCTGTCATGATGCTTGTGTGGCTGAGACATTCAGCACAAGGAAAAATGCATTATTCCTGTTCCTGATTTGATTTCAGTCTGTGTAAGGTATATCTGTCCTCCTGTCTCATCTCAGTGGATATCAAAGTAAATCTGTATCACTGAAGTGGAGGATCTAGCCTTGATGATGCAGTATTCATTTATTCATACTCTGATATGAGGATCATGTCGGATTAAGTACTCGTGTGTTTTGTGCAGGGTTCATCAGTCGGGTGTGTTTGAGTTGTTTCTGGTGCTTGACAGTCATGTACATCCACCTACTTGGTCACAGTCAGGCTGACAACATTTTGGGTTGTTTTGTTTTGTTTTTAATCAAACTAAGAGCAGGACAGGAATCTGTGATGTCCTGTTAGGAACACCTCCAACTGCTCAATATAAAACGGCCAACAGCAGGTTTCCTAAGTGCTTTTATTTTCTGTTCCATTACTCCAAGTACCTTCCCATCTTCCCTTGGGGCCCAGAGCTGCAGCTCGCAGCCTGGCTCCTACTTCACGCTACTCTGAAATTCCCTTTTTTATCTTAGACGTTGTCATTTTGCTAAACATTGATATTTTCCAGAGATCAGCTTTTTAAGTGGAGATGTCTATTAACTTTCTAAAGTCCTATGAATCACAGAACTGTTTAGTTTAACTAGACAAGCCCAATTGTGATACGTAAAATTATTTTCTTCCTCAGAGTAATGTTTATGTTCTTTTCCAATGAGCTGGCTGTTTTATTGCAAGGAATCTGTAAAAGAGGTAATTTAAAATAGGAACAAAATAAATTTGGGGTTGCAAGATACCCATAATCTTTCTAGAAGACCCCAATTAAGCTCTTTATATCAGCACAGGAAGCTTTATTGCATTTGCAATTGTCAAGTATTTACTTTGATAATAGAAATGGTCCCTTTCTGCTAGCTCTCTGTATCCTTGTTTATGGAATCACAGAATCCCAGCATGGTGGGGATTGGAAGGAACCTTTGAAGATCAGCTAGTCTAACCTCTCTGCTAAAACAGGGTCACCCACAGCAGGTCGCCCAGGGTCACAACGTCCAGGTGGGTTTGGAAACTCTCCAGAGAAGGAGACTCCACAGACTCTCTGGACAGCCTGCTCCAGGGCTCCAGCACCCTCACAGCAAACAAGCTTCTCCTTATGTTCAGATGTAACTTTCTTTGTTCCAGTTTGTGCCCACTGTCTGTTGTCCTGTCATTGGGCACCACTGAAGAGAGTCTGGCCCCATCCTCTTGCCCACCATGCTTCAGCTATTGACCAGCACTGAGAAGATCCCCTCTCAGCATTTTCTCCAGGCTAAACAGCCCCAGGTCTCTCAGCCTTTCCTCCTCACAGAGATGCTTTATCCCTCCCATCGTCTATGTAGCCTTCACTGGACTCTCTAAAGTAGTTGCCTGTTTCTCTTGAACTTAGAAGCCCAGTACTGGATACAGTATTCCGGATGTGACCTCACTAGGGCAGAACAGTGGGGCAAGAGAATCTCCCTCGACCTACTGGGCACACTCTTCTTAAAGCACCCCAGGAGACCATTTGCCTTCTTGGACATGAGGGGCACATTGCTGTCTCATGGTGAAACTGTTGTCCACCAGCGTGCTCAGGTCCTTCTCCGCAGAGCTGCTTTCCAGCAGGTCAATCCCTCCCTGCACTCTTACAGGGAGTTATTCTTCCACAAATGAAGCTTTCCATTCCAGGATGTTAGAAAAAGCAGTAGATTAATCCAAGTCTGAAGTTCAGCACTGCAGAACCTCTATCTATTATTTTTCTTTTGTAATTGTGCCTTAATAACGTGTGTGATACAAAGCATTTAGAGAACAAAGTCCACTCATCATCAGATTGGCTCCCTGTGCTGCCAGAATGCTAAATTGCTGCTGGACCACAGAGCAGCAGTGACGAAGGCACCAATTCTTAGGGGAGATGATGTTTAATGGCCTGGTTGTGATGCAGATTCAACATAACCATGAACACGTTTTGGTGCAGAGAAGCCAGAGCAGACTTCAGGACATGACACTGATGGCCAGATACAGGTGCCATTTTGTCTCATACCTGTGAGTCAAACTGCAAACACTCATTAGTAAAAATGGAATTAAATCCTCCAACAGAAAAGCCAGACATTATCTGGTAATATTTTTACTCCTCTGGATTGCTTTGCTAATATTGTCCTTGTATTCAGCAAAAGAAATCAAATCTGTGCCTCTACAACAGGACCAAATCCTACTCTAGCAGCATGAATTCAAAATATGGGTATTTTCAGTGGTATCTTTACAGTCATTCTGATTTAAACTAAGAGCTTTGATGAATTGCAGAAGCAGGATCTTATCAAGTAACTAAGTGTTTTTCTCTATTTTCCTGAAAAGAGCAGGAAGTTTGCCATACTGCAGAGCAAGACAAATGAATTTGCCATTTAGGGCTACATTTTCCGTAAAGGATTAGGATGTTTTGCAGGAATCCTCCTTGCAAGCCTTGCATAATGGTCAAAATCTGCACTACAACTGCATGTGTAAAAGGAAAGAAAAAATTCCAAGCATGAACACTTCCAGTCTTTAACAGCAGCTACAGATATAAGTGAAAATGATGGAAGTTCCCTTGCTCATAGCCGGAAATTATCATAAATGGGCTTGGCTCAATTTCACAGTAAACTGCTATATCTCAATCCCATTTAAAAAGGTTAATAATAATTAAAAAACTAACACAATCTTCTTGTTTTTGCACAGATGTACTAAAAGGTCACCAGCGTGACAGGAGAGAGATGTTTCACCTGATAATGCAACCTCTGGGGTTTTTTTGTCTCTGTATTTTTCTTCCAGCTATCCATTTCCCATGGTATTCAGTAGCTGCAGTAGAAAGGACCTGGAAAACAGCCTGGAAAAAGGAGTGGGAATGTGCCTATTTAACTTGCCTGAAGTTAAGGAGTCCTTTGGTGGACAGAAATGTGGCAATGGTTATGTGGAAGACGGAGAGGAGTGCGACTGCGGGGAGCCTGATGTAAGACACCTCCTGACAATTGCTGCTCACCTAGTGTCTGCAAAGTTTTATGAGTTTGCACCATTTGGTGCAAAACAAAATTCTCCCTTCTCTGCTTCCATCTTATCAGTTTAAACCTGAGTCTTCAGACACACGAGGAAGTTTTGCTCATCTTGCAGCTGAGTTGCTAAATTCAGGCAGGGCTTTAGTTGAGAATGTGCTTGGATGATCATTGGAGAACAGACTCTTGTCCAGACCAGCCATGACTAACTGTCATGTCCCTAAAACACAAATCCCTATAAGTGGTAGCTAATGACTTAAATTCAAATGAATTTCCTAACGTTACTCAAATCTCTCAAGATCCTGTGTGCTTATTGAAGGTTTGTTTCCATATAAGGGAAGCCATTCACAAATTTATATAAGTATTAAGAATTCTATATATACTATATGTTAATATATAAATATAGATATATAGATATTGGCTAAGTAGTTAAACTCAAGTTTGCCTACATTGCTCAAATCTTTCAAAATACCATGTATTTATTTAAGGCTTGTTTCCATACATGAGAAGCCACTCACAAATTAATTTGGATATTAAGAGTTCTATAAATATTATCTATTAATGCCATATATAAGTATAAATTATATTGGCTAGGTAGTTAAACTCAAAATAAATTTGTTACATTGCTCAAGTTTCTCAAGATGCCATGTGTTTATTGAAGGTTTGTTTCCATACGTGAGAAGCCACTCATATATTAATATAAATATTAAGAGTTCTATAAATACTAGGTAATAATATCATATATAGAGAGATATAAATTAATATTTGCTATATATATATATATATCAATATATATTTGCAATATAATGCTAGATTTTTTTTTTCAGACAGTTTCAGTTTTTGGATACAAGACCTTTCCCTCCTCCATTATGAGATTTTCCTTTGCCTCCAGCCAATTACCTTATTGACAGAAATAGCCTTTACTGACTCCCCAGATGCTTGCTACTCCTTCCAAGATCCTTCCATATAGTTTAGTGAATGTGTCAGATAACTGCTCAGATCAGGAGGAGATAGGCAAAACCTGGGGATCAAATAATATCCAAACCAACATCCTTATCCCTTCAGCATCCCATACTCACTGGCTGCATTGGACTCCTCTCAGAATATCTGAATTAAAAACATCATCAGATGAGGGATTTGTTTCCTGTGATAAATATGGCTCTGCAGACAAAATACACCGGGGCAGTTAAAACAGCAAGATATTGTTGTATCCTGCCTATGCAGTGTATTGGATTTACACAAGCCATAAGGATTTCCTGACAGTTCACTCATTCTTCAGGGTAACAAGGTTGAAGGAAGCAGCCTTATCTTCTTGTTTAAAGTCAAGAGAGTGCAAGCAGCTTGCAAATGTCTTTCTAAGCTGGTTATCTTTCTCATTTTCACTTCCGAATGGTAGCGATACCTTTGCAAGTCAAAGCCACTTAATGTCAGCAAGCACTGACTTGATTTGCCTCTTCTTTCTGTGCTTTTCCATTTTAATTACTTTGGGAAAGTGAATCTTGAAACCAATTAAATTAATTTAGAATGTGCTGCTGTAATCTGAGTGGTACCAGAATATTCTTTATGTTAGTTAATAACTCACTGCCCAGTCATTTATACCATGTGAGTTTGGTCAATAGTGTTGCAGTGTTTTCTGGTATGGAGAGCAGGGCAATAATCATAGAATCACAGAATGGCTTGGGTGGAATGCACATTTAAATGTCATCTAGTTCCAGCCCCACTGCCATGGGCAGGGATACCTTCCACTAGACCAGATTGCTCAAGGCCCTGTTCAGTCTAGCCTTGAACACTTCCAGGCAGGGGCCATCTGCAACTTCACTGGGTAACTTGTTCCAGTGTCTCACCACTCTCACTGTAAAGAATTTCTTCCTAATATCCAGTCTAAATCTCCCCTCTTCCAGCTCAAAGTCATTATCTCTTGTGCTATCACTATAAGCCATTGTAAAAGGTCACTCCCTAGCTACCTTGTAGGCTCCTTCAGGTGCTGGAAGGCCACTTATAAGGTCTCCCTGGAGTCTTCTCATCCCCAGGCTTAACACCCCCAGGTCTTGCAGCTTGTCTCCTCAGGGGAGGTGCTCCAGCCTAGTCATATTTTTCACGTTACCTGAATTAAATCAGTCTCAATACATAGATGTAGGTCTCATGTTTATCAGGTACTGGTAACCTTCTTGAGTATGCTCCCTACTGAGTGAGAGTTTACAGCCTGAAAAAGGATGATAATACCAGTAAAGCTCCAATCTCACTTTGGATTATACTGCCAAACATGTCTGACATGCAAGAGTGTCATAGAATCATACAATCGTTTTGGTTGGAAAAGACCTTTAAGATCATCAAACTCAGCTGTTAACCCAGCACTGCCAGGTCACCACTAAACCATGTCCCTCAGCACCACATTCTTTCAAATATGGGCACTCCACTGCATCTCTGGGCAGCCTGTTCCAGGGCTTAAGAACTGTTTCAGTGAAGAATTTTTCTCCTAATGTCCAACCTAAACCGCCCTGGGCACAACTTGAGGCCACTTACTCTTGTTCTGTCACTTGTTATTTAGGAGACCAATGCCCATCTTGCTCCAGTCTCCTTACAGGGAGCTGTAGAGTATTTGTAGTTGCATCTGTGTAAGGAAGGTTAAAGTAGATCATACACAGAAAGAGAGAAGGTGGTGAAAAAAAAAAAAAAAACAACAACTTGATCCCTGAGAACTGAAAGGTGACAAGTGTGGTTAATTTTATAACAGGCTTCAGGGGGGAACAGAAAACTACCAATTGGTAAATCAGACAAATTACTTCCAAATGTGATTAAGAGCTAGCTCCAGAACAGCTGTGACATGCCAGGGACAAGTCAACACAGCTTTTGTGCCAGAAAATGTTGTCTTACAAACCTATCACAGGACTTAACAAGCGGATGGACAGCAACGATGCTGCTACTGCAACCTGTTAGGAATTCAGAAAAGCTTTATATCAAAGTCTCTCATCAAAGGAGAGTAAGCAGCTGTAGAATGAGAGAACATTGCATGGACAAAAATTGGGTTAAAGGATAGGAAATATATCCAGGTGTAAATCACCCATTTTATGCAGTGGAAGGAAATCTGCTGTGATGTATCCGTGAGATGTGTCCTGGGGACTACACAATTCAGCATATTCATAACCAGCCTGGGAAGAGGAATAGTCTTGAATTCACTGATGATATTAGTTAGGGTGGTAGAGATGAAAGCTGGCTGTGAAGCACTGTAGAGGAACCTTCTGAGACAGCTGGCCTGGGCATTAAGATGACAAGTGGGATTCAGTATGGAGTGATACACATTCCAAGTATCACACATAAGATGATGGACTCTGAGCTGACTCTAACCATAGAGGAACGAGACTCCATATTGCAATAAACAGTCCCATGAAAATGTCAGCTCAGTGCTCCAGAATGCTCTAAAAGGTAAATAGGCTGTTAGAAATTACTAAGGAATAAATGGGAAAACAAAACAAAGTACCTGTAAGCCTCTATAAATCTGCAGTGTGCTGCATCTGAAACTGCATGTGCAGTTCTGTCTTCCCCATGCCTGATCCCAGGAAGAATAAAACAAAATTTAAAAATGTTGAAAGAAAAGCAGTAAGTGGTTTAAAGTTTTGGAGAGGTTATGGCTGGAAAACAAGAAAATGAAAGAAAATGCAACAGAAGCTGATAAAATTCTGGGTGCAATGGAAAGAGTGGGGAAGGAGAGATTGGCCCCCAACAAAGACTGTGCAAACAAAGGTAGAAAGTGGCATGTTTTATAACAAGCAGAAGGAGCTGTTCCCAGACCGTGTCAATTACTTGTGAGTTCTTTTCACTGAACGTTAGAGGTGCTAAAAATATCTGTGAAGCCAAGGGAAAGCCAGGACAGTAGGAAGGTGTCATTTATGTATGTTCACATTCTTATCCTTAATCATCTTCTGCTGGCTGTTCTCAGGAGGATACAAGGTTGGAAGGATTATAGGCTAACCTGGTATAGTCTATGTTCTTAGAAAAATGGGGTTGAAATTAAGATGTTAGTGTTGAGCATCTTCTCAATGCTGATCAATATCTAAAGGGCAGGGGCAAGACGATGGGGCCAGACTCTCCTCTGTGGTGTCCAGCGAAAGGACACAGGCAACAGGCACAAACTGGATCATGAGAAAAAACTTCAAGAGCCCTGGAGCAGGCTGCCCAGAGAGGTTTGGAGAATCCTTCTCTGGAGAGATTCCAAACCCACCTGGACATTGTGACTCTGGGCAACCTGCTGTGGGTGATCCTGCTTTAGAAGGTGGATTGGACTAGATGATGTCCAGAGGTCCTTTCCAACTCCCACCATGCTGGGATTCTGGGATGTCTGTCTACAGTATCCAACATCACATAAATGCATGTGATGCTAGAATTGCTGTTGTGTTAGTCTGTCCGAAACGGTCTCATGTGCCCGGGATGACCTACACCAAGAAACCCAACTCTCATCATTGCTGTTGTTGCCAATGACAGTAGCAAACCGCAACACAATAGTTCTGAGTGGCAGTCTCCTGAAATCCTTGTGACCCTTTTCTGTTTGCTTGCCTTTTTATGTTAAAACCATTCCTGACAATTTAATAAGCCCAGGCGCCAAAACTATTTACCAAGCTCATTCCCTACAATGAGTAATAAGAGAGTGAGCAATTGGAAATTCCAAAGGCTGCAGCAACACCATTCAGAGAGATGTGTCTTTATCCCAAGCTGCCTGCCGAATGCCAATTGCTTTCCATGGCTGGTTGCTGTAGGACCAGATGATGGGGTATGGGAGCTGACTGCTTCAGAGGTACCTTAATTGGACTGACACTGCTTTTCTCCACCCTGCTTCTCTCAGATTGCTGTGGAGGTGAACTTATAAAATCTATTTCTGAGCAGAGGAACATTGCTTTTTAAATACAGCAGCTGCACAGAAATATTTGTGTAGCCTTCTGCCTTAGGACATGGTCCAAAATAGGTGCAGGAAGTTCTTCCACTGCTTCAGAAAAGCACAGTTTGCATTTCAGAGTCAGGCAGATATTATCTAAAAAAACAGCAAAGAGCTGAGAATAATTTTCATTTGTGAGTGCAGTGGTAGCCCCATCTTCCAGTTGCAAAGCTTTACAGAAGCCAATAAAGTAACAAGAGGCTGTGAACATCATTCTAACCCGTTTTTTCCCGTGTTCCCTATATTGTTAGTGATCCCTTGTTAAGTCAGACTGACTTAACACAGCTGAAGAGCAATTTTATCTGCTGCCATTTGTGTTAGAGACATGAGATTCCAGCCCAGCTGATGTAACTTGCAGCTTGTGAGCATAATCTTAGAAAAACAAATCCATTATTTTTCTGAGACTTCTTTACCAGCTCATTCTACTGAGAATAAAGTTTGCAAGAGCCCATACATGCCACCATCTAATCCCTAAGTGTGAAATTGGGATGTATCAGTTAGAATGCAATTCAGATGCATTTTATTTCTCAGAGCTCTGTTGCTGACATACCCTGATAAGAGATTACATGGAATAATGTCATCACTGTTTGGGTTTTTTTGGTGGGTTTTTTGGGGTGGTTTTTTGGGGTTTTTTTTGGTGGGTTGTTTTGTTTTTTGTTGTTTTGGGGTTTTTTTTGTTTGTTTGGTTGTTTGTTTTGTTTTGTTTTTTAGTGTCAGGCAACAGGCTTCTTGCAACACAGACGTCTGGTGAGCAACTGTCACAAAACAGAGAGCTGTAGCCATGATACTCAGTAACTGCCACACAGGTCCTAGATCCTGACCAGAGGCAGTGGAATTACACTGATTTTTTTGTGGTAACTAAACACCCTACTACTGTATCAGGGATTGGTGTCAGCATACTTGGCTTGTTTGGGATATTTGGGATTAAATGTATAGTTAGAATCACAGAATGGCAGGAGTTGGAAGGCACCTATGGTAATTGTTTAGTCCAACCCCTCTGCTAAAGCATGATCACCCACATCAGGTTGCTCAGGATCACAATGCCCAGGTAGGTTTGGAACCTCTCCAGAGAAGGAGACTCCACAACCTCTCTGGGCAGCCTGCTCTAGAACTCCAGCACCCTCAAGAATAAAGCAGCCTCCCAGTGACTTCTGGGGTTTTACTGCAATTATTGTGCCTGTTGAACCTGAGGACAGACAAGACTGTTTGGTTCAAGATGTAGAATTTAATCCATAATTCATCATGTCATGCTTACCTTTTCTTGGCAAAGCTATAGGCAGCCTCTTGGTTTAGAGCTTGTGACTGAAAGTCATCCGCTCTGTATTTATCCTCCATTTAGGAATGTACCAACCAGTGCTGCAACGCCACTACCTGTACTCTGAAACCAGGAGCAGTGTGTGCACATGGACTCTGCTGTCAAGACTGCCAGGTGAACCAACAGCAACATTTCTTGTATGTGTGGGGTGGGCAGAATTCCAGAGTCTTCCCAACTCCAGAGCAGTAAGCAAGGGTGGAGAACCACCATATTGGCATCATTAAACATTAAGACATCTGCATTTCATGTAAGCAACTAAAACATAATCACATTGTAACAGCTACTAAAGGAGCAGATGAACAGACCTTTTTTATGGTGTCTGTGCTATATGTAACCACTTCATCTACTCATGCAAAACCTCTTTCATGAGCATTTGGCTGCTTTGATGTTTTTCTCACACACACACTTATATGGCTGTTATGTTCTGACAAGAACTCGTTAAGTGCTGGACCCTCTTTTTATGGGAAGACTTGGAATATTCATTCTGTCAACAACATATGTATTTTTTAGTGGTAGATCATCTTATGGAATCCTAACGTACTGTAAAAAGCCAACTTGCCTCAGGCATTTACCTTCTTCAGTGCTCAGACCATCTCTTGCATATGGGCTACTAAAGCTTTCAGCATGTTTCCATTGTGTCTGTGGCAACCATCTGCCTGAAAGCTCAGTAGCAGCAAGCTCTCAAAACAGCTAGAAATGCTTTTTTAGTTAAATCAATTTGCATGTCTTTTTACTTTTAACCAAAGGCATTGTGGGGCTGTAGTTAAAATTCAGTGCTACTCCTAGAGTACACCCACCTTGTCTGGTTGTTGTCGATACATGAATGTTCAAATTGTCATTGCTCCACTGTTACTAGTTGCCTTCAACTATGAAAAGATTTGTACCTGTGCAGGGAAACCTGGACAGGAACAGTTATATGGATTAGTTGTATAAGTGTATTGGAGAAGATCCTGATGCCAATGACAGAGGGTCATTTCTATGAGGAAATGTGCCTTCGTCTTTGGAAGCTGTCAGGCAAATTAACCTAGAGTCAGGTGGGCTGGTGGCTTTATGAACCATAGTATAACATATAACATAATGTTATGTGATCAGCTGGCTGCCACTGGTCACTGCTGTGTTATTATAACCATAAAGAATTGCTTAGGTCAGAAAAGATCTTTAAGATCATTAAGTCTGACCATTAACCCAGCACTGCCAGGCCACCACTAAAACATGTCCCTCAGCACTGCATCTGCAGAACTTTTAAATCCCTCCAGGGATGATGACTCCACCACTGCTCTGGGCAGCCTGTTTTGGCTTGACAACACTTTCCTAATGTCCAGCCAAAGCCTCCCCTGGTGCAACTTGAAGCCATTTCCTCTTGTCTTATTGCTTGCTAGTTGGCAGAAGAGGCTGACCCCTACCTGGCTTCAGTTTTCTTTCAGGGAATTGTAGAGACTGAGAAGGTCTCCCCTCAGCCTCCTTTTTTCTAGACTAAACAACCCCAGTTCCCTCAACCACTCCTCAGGAGATTTGTTCTCCCTTCACCAACTGCTTTGTCCTTCTCTGGACCTGCTCCATCACCTCAATGCCCTTCCTATAGTGAACCCAGGTGAGCCTCATATGGACAAAAAGGTTTCTGCTCTGACATTCGGCCAGTGCTACAGAGCATCCTTTGCGTTACAGCCCAAACTGTTTCTGTGCCTGTGTGCTTAGGCAGGACTGCAGGAAGCAATTTGAAAACTAAGCAAAGGCTGGATTTACCTTCTGAACCAAGCCATGTGAGCCATGGTTGCAGCTGCAAATTCAGTTTGAGCCTCCTTCCTGCCAAACCCTTTATGATATGCATCAAATAAATGCCTTTAAAGAGCTATGCAAGCCTTACGCTGTCCTCTGCCCTCAGTTGGTGCAGAGCCAGTGGACAGAGCCTTCACGTACCATGTAGGTTGTACCACTACATACCTCTGATTGAGTGGAATTACAGCAGTTAAGGGGTTTTGTTTGTTTTGCAGTTAAAACCAGCAGGAATTTCTTGCAGAGAGTCAAGCAACTCCTGTGATCTGCCAGAGTTTTGCACAGGAGCCAGCCCTCACTGCCCAGCCAACGTCTATCTGCACGATGGGCATGCATGCCACATGGTGGATGGTTATTGCTACAACGGCATATGCCAGACCCATGAGCAGCAGTGTATCACCCTCTGGGGCCAAGGTGAGTTTAGGAACCAGAAGATGTGTTTATGACAAACTTGGGGAGAAAAAAAGAGAGAGAAAAAAGAAAAAAAAAACAAGAAGAATGTGTGATTTGGAAAAAATTTATGCATTGCCAATCTGTATCCATTCTTTTCTGAAATGGGGAACTGAATAATGAGGAAATCATTTTGTGATTCATTTTCTCCCTGATTTGCAGTTGTGTTCATTTCTTGCAGCAGGAGGTAGAGAGCAACAGTAATTAGGTTCATACTGCCCCAAATGGCTGCTTGAACTCAGACAAATCATTTGATACTTACTCTGCTATGGCCTCATGTCACCTTTTCGGACTAAGATGTAAGCTTCCTTCTCTGTTTGAAACTGCTCATCTGAGAAACATGTATCATAGAATCATAGAATGGTTTGGAATGGACCTTAAAACTGCCCGGGGAGGTAGTGGAGTCCCTGTTCCTGGTGGCATTCTAAAGCCATGCAAGCATGACAATTTGGGACATGGTTTGATGGCTATGGTATTGTTGAGTTGACGGTTGGACTTGACAGTCTTAGAGGTCTTTCCCAGTTGAAAGAATTCTATGATTCTATGGGAATTTACTTACTTTTTTCAGAAGTCAAACAACATGAGTTCTTGGGTGATCTAAACCAAACAGTATCCCAGGAAAGCAGCTCACCTTTCAGTAACACCCTGTGAACATTCCACTGAAACACAATCACTAACTCAGCATTTTTGCTGTTGCCTCCTTCATCACTGGGGACGTCTCATTTCTCCTTCGACGTCTCACTTGCCCCCTCTCTTAAATGGGAAAACCATTTTTACCTCTCCTGAAGAGAAGCATTATTTAGAGATAGATTTTATTATCTCTTTCAAGCTAACTTTTTGAGCTCCCTTAGTCTCTTTCAATGTACTGAAGTATATCCTTGCTTTTTAACTCTGTTCCAAAACATATGTACCAATATAATGACAGACAGATGTTTTCCTTGGTCAAAACCCTCATTCACAGCTTATTGAAGAATTTCTCTGTTATCCTCACAGGAACTTGGATTATTCACAATTTTTGTTTTAAAAAGCATTAGGGCATCTCAAGAAATAATGCCAGTGATAGAGACAGCAGGTTAGCTTGGTCAGGTGGGTATAAAAACACATTAGAGGAGGTGCAGTTCAAAATTAAACTCCCCACGTGGAACAAAGCATGCATCTGATCTACCCTGAATCCCACTCGTGTCGTAGAGTTAATATGAGCTTCATCTAGCCATGTACAATTGTAGTCTCCAGTATTAGTCATACTGGGATTTTTAATCCCCTAGATACAGAGACATTTTCTCTTATATAAAGCAAAATCTCCTTATGAACTGGTTTCCCATGCCATGGAAAGTTACTCAGTCAGACTGTTAATAATTTCAGCCACTGAGAAAAATGCAGACAAAGGTCAGGGAGCTGAATTGCTACAGCTCCCTTGCCAAGTCTGTTTCCTAAGGCAGCAAGTCCTCCAAGCCCCCCAGGCTCTCCTAATTCTTTGTTGTCTTCCTTCTTGGGACAATTCAATATGGGTACTGCTGTGCATGGAGTCTCCAGTGGTCAAGGCTACAGATTTCTGCTTATGAGAAAGAAGACTTTATTAAGAGCAGAACTCTAGCAGACTTTAACTGGAATATCCTTATCTGTCTTGGGAATACCCAAGGATAAAGATTTTGAAAGTGAGGATGGGACATTAACAAGTCAAACTGAAAGACTTCATTTTTATCACAGTTTTTTTGAAGTATAAGTTAGAAACGATGCCATAAAGTGAGCCTTCAGCATAGGCAGTGGCACTCAAGCAAAAAACAAGGCCATTAAGGACTGAATATCCACCGTTTGAGTTCACTTACTGGTTAGAGTATGAGCAGGTAGACGCAGGGTGGAAGTGGACCGTGGTTAGATGGGTCTTGTAGCTGGAAATATGTCATGGTACCAACTGAAAACAAAATCTTTCCAACCTTATTTGCAGAAGAAAGAGAGACTTGACATTGTAAGATGTTGTCTCTGTACTTCATATCAAAAACATCCATTTGATTTTGTCTCTGCTCTGCTAAGACTCCACCTGCAGTGCTGGGGCCAGCTCTTGAAGCCTCAGCACAAGAGAGACATGGACCGGCTGAAGCAGGTCCAGATGAAGCCTCTGCAATGATCTGCTGTGAGGCTGGGCTGAGACAGTTGGGGATGTACAGCCTGGAGAAGAGACCTTCTTGTGGCCTTGCAGTACTTAAAGAGAATCATAGAATCATAGAATGGTAAGGTTGGAAGGGACCTCAAGGATCATCTAGTTCCAACCCCCTGCCATAGGCAGGGACACCTCCCACTAGCACAGCTTACTCGAGGCCTCGTCCAACCTGGCCTTGAACACCTCCAGGGAGGGAGTATCCACCACGTCCCTGGGCAACCTGTGCCAGTGTCTCATCACCCTCACTGGAAAGAACTTCCTCCTGACATCCAGTCTAAATCTTCCCTCTGCCAATTTAAACCCATTGCCCCTTGTCCTGTCATTGCAAGACCTTGTCAATAGTCCCTCCCCAGCCTTCCTGTAGGCCCCCTTCAGATACTGGAAGGCTACTAGAAGGTCTCCTGGAAGCCTTCTCTTCTTCAGGCTGCAGAGCCCCAACTCTCTCAGCCTGTCCTCATAGCAGAGCTGCTCCAGCCCTCTGATCATCTTCGTGGCCCTCCTCTGGACCCGCTCCAACACTTCCATGTCCTTCCTGTGCTGAGGGCTCCAGAACGGCACACAGTACTCCAGGTACTGTAAGAAGAGGCCTGTAAGAAAGCTGGGGACAGGCCTTTTGTCAGGGCTTGCTGTAACAGGGCAAGTGGTGATGGTTTTGAAGTAAAAGAGAGGAATTTAGACTAGATAGAATGAAGAAATTTTCGGCACTGAAGGTGGTGAGACACTGGCCAAGGTTGCCCAGAGAGATGGTAGGTGGATCCCTGGAACCACTCCAGATTAGATTGTTTGGGGCACTGAGTGACCAGCTCTAGTTGCTGATGTCCCTGCTGACTGCAGTGGGGTTGGACTAGATGCCCTTTAAAGGTCTCTTACGACTCAAACCATTCTATGACTTTAAGCTATTACCAGATCATTGTAATTTATTAGAATTCATTTTAATGGCTCTGTGTGTTGGATGATGGAGCAGTTGTGTGGAGCTTCTTTTGAAAAAAAAACCTATATCCCATAAAAAGAAAACAGATAATGGTTCATTTACATTAATTCCTTTTTCCTTCTTTCCAGTATGCAGAACAAAACACAATAAATCTTCTTAAAATAACATTCAGTATATTGAATTCCTTATCAGTGTCTTCTTATGTATATTGTTCTCTATTCATCACCTTACAGATGTCCAGCAGCCCAATGATAAACGTCAATCTTAATATTTTTAGATCTAGTTAAAGAAAAATGATGAGCACTGTCAGAGCTTGTTTACATAAGCAACAGGAACCTGCTCTCAGAAAGAAGTACTGGCATTTTCTTGGGTTTGGGGGATTTGTGTGTTTGGGTTTTGTTTGTTTCTTTGAGGTCTTCTGTTTGGTTGGTTGGTTGGTTTGCTTTGATATTTTTTATTCTTGTTGTTACTTACAACAGATAAATAGATTCAAACCAAACAGAGGAATATTTTGTGCTATTCCATATCTGCAGCAGCATGGAAAGCTTTGTGTGAAAGAAGGTAGGAGCACCTGGGGACAGTCTGAAAACAACCATGAATTCCTCTTAGAGGCCAAGTTTATAGAATCATAGAATGTCAGGGCTGGAAGGAACCTCAAAAGATCATCTGGCGCAGCCACCCTGCCAGAGCAGGATCACCTAGAGCAGATCACACAGAAACACATCCAGGAGGGTCTTGAATATCTCCGGAGAGGGAGACTCCACAACCTCCCTGGGTAGCTGGTTCCAGTGCTCTGTCACCGTCACCTCCTATGCCTCAACTTCCACTCATTGCCCCTTGTCCTGTCACTGGGCATCACCAAGAAGAGGCTGGCTCCATCCTCCTGGCACTCAGCCCTTACATGTTTATAAACATTAATGAGGTCACCCCTTAGTCTTCTCCTCTTTAAGCTAAAAAGCCCCAGTTCCTTCAGTCTCTCCTCATAAGGAAAATGTTCATCTTCCTTGATCGTTCCAGTCTGCTCCTAGAATACAAAGTTCCCTCTCTCACCTTAATTCATGTAATGTTTATCCTTAGGAAGAAACACGTATGAGCAGCTTGTGACCTTTTTTGTTTCAGGTTCAGATTGCTCTGATCTGACCCATTTATAGTCGTGTGACAGCGATACGTTGACAGTAACACACTGGTGTAATGCTTGCTACTGTACTGGCATTTTCACAGAGCAACCAGATACATAGATAAAGCTGCTTAAGAGAGAAAAAAATATTGATTGCCATGGAATGGAAAATTCTCAGCTTCAGACTCATGGCTTTTTCTACACCGACAAGAAAACAATCCCTTAGGGAAGGAGAGTAGATGTTTTGTCATAGGCTCCCACCATGCTGGGGGTTGGAGAGGACCTCTGGGGATCATCCAGTCCAACCCACCTGCTAAATCAGGGTCACCCACAGCAGGTTGTTCAGGATCACAACATCCAGGTGGGTTTGGAATCTCTCCAGAGAAGGAAGCTGCACAATCTTCCTGGGCAACCTGTTCCAGGGCTCCAGTACCCTCACAGCAAAGTTTTTCCTTACTTTTAGGTGAAATTTTCTATGTTCGAGTTTGTGCCTGTTGCTCTTTATCCAGTCACTGGGAAAAGGAGTAGGCCCCCATCCTCTTGACCATCACCTTTTAGATATTGGTCAGCATTCAAAAGACCTCCCTCTCAGCCTTCTCTTTTCAGCAAAGCTACCATTGAATTTTTTTCCAGCTACAATCCTACAGGCAAACTAGATGATTTTCCCACCCAAGTTAGCTGGCCAAACCATGGATAACTGTTTTTTGCTGAAATATTGATTTGTCCAAGCACTGTAAAGATTTGAATTCTGTAAAATCAATTGATGATCACAGATTTGTGCCCAGGCTTTTTGTTTTGAAGATGCAAAAGGCATTAAGCCATATTCTTCTAAGTCATATTCTCCTATTCTCCCTAAATGCAAAAAAATCTACCAAGTCAGTCCCATTTTGCTTTTGCGCAGTCTCAACAAGGAGGATAACCAAGATAGAGAAAAAAAGGCAAAGGGAAGCTTGTGGAAAGCTTACTTTGTATTATCAGTGCAGTAAATTGATCTTACTGAGATATAAAATCCAAATGCACATCACAGGACACAGAACTCTGGTTTTATGATTATATTTGGCTGATCTAGATTAAAATTATTAGTAATAGTAATAACAACCTGTTGAAATAGGACAAGTGGTGATGGTTTTAAACTAAAAGAGGGAGATTTAGATTAGAGACGAGGAAGAAATGTTTTACACTGAGAGTGGTGAAACACTGGTCCATGTTGCCCAGAGAGGCAATAGATGCCCTGTCCCTGGAAACATTCTGGGTCAGGTTGGATGGGGCTTTGAGCAACCTGTTCTAGTTGAAAGTGTCCCTGCTGACCACAATGATGTTGGACCAGATAACATTTAAGGGTCCCTTCCAACCCAAACCTCTCTCTGATTTTGTGATTCTGTGTTTTTATTTAGTTCTACAGTTGTCTGTGGTACTAGTTGGCATAGCTCAAACAGAATTCCAGTTTGCTACTCATGAGTTTGGGATTTTTCTTTCCCTTCCATAATGCTTGTATATATGAGGGGTTTTTAGATGTCTTGAGACAATGTTGGGAACTGACCTGAAGAATCTTTCTTTTCCATTGTCAGCCTGATACCAGATGTTTCTTTGTCCCTGGAATCAGCACCATGGTCAGAAAATTCTCTCTTTTTCAGGAGATGGGGATGGGTATTTTCTCATTGCAGCAGGGCTTGCTCTGATTTAAAATGACACAGCACTTTTGTATCACTTCCAAAAGCATAGAACATCTCTTATTCTGCAATAGACAAAGAAGTGGGCTCATCAATATATGCATTTGAAGGAAAAAAAAAATTAAAAAAGAAAAAAAAAATGTCCAGGCCAATGACTGCAGTGGTGAGCTTTGACCTTCTGCAGTAGGAAACGGCTGATTTAATCCCTTGAATAAAGCTTAGTGTGGACAGGCTGACAGGACCTTAATTACAGAGTCATGATACTACAATTATCAATAGCAAAGTGAAATAAACTCTGCTCATCCAGCTCAAAGCACTTAATAACCACTAGAAATCTTTCACAGATCATTTTTCCTTTGCCAGTAGAGGAAGCAAAATAGAGAAAGACATGACTTTCTGCTTCAGTTTATGTGGTGCAATCATGATGAATGAGTTTCTTCCAGAAACACAACATTGCAATTCTCTTCCTTAAGCCTCCTCCGAAAGCCTCCTTTTATCTTGGTAGCTCCATCTGTTCAGCTTCTTACACCCTGATATGTTTTCATCTATAAAAAAGTCCAAATATTGTGGGAAGCCAGTTAGGAGAGGGAACAGCAGCTGAATCCCAAGCAACAACGTGCTTTGGTTTGATACCAAGGGCAGAAAATGAAGCTAGGTTTTGATTTCCAAGCTGCAGATGATCATTGGGTAGCAGGTGTTTTCATACACAGACTGCTCTGAGCCTGGCAGGGGAGATGTTGGGGGTTTTTTTTTCATACTTCATGAGGTCGTTTTCCTTGTCATGTATTATGGAGTCACAGCTCAGTGTCTGAGCCCTCCAAAGTGCTGCTCGTGTGTTCTTCTTCCTTGGGCTGCTGTCCGTCATGTGTAGCGCACTTGATTTCTACGTTCAAAAATCCAACTGAGCAGAAAAAGCTTTCACCAGGTGAAAGAGGAAGATAAATACCCCAAACCCTAGGATCTCTGAGAGCTCTTTTTAATAACTTTTTTTGTTTGTTTTAATGAATCTTTGTTAGGTCAGAGCACAGGATATGAACATTCATTTTGCTATTGGCACCACTATTGGAGCCACACATCGCTGCATGTCTGCTCTGGGCTGCTGTTGCCACATCTCCAAGGAAGCCTCCAGTCATGGCAATGATATGCCATTGGCTGAATGTACTGGTTTGAGTTTAAGCTTCCCAGGGGACTCAATATATATCTAACAGAAACCAATACAATGGTAGTAGGATGCCTTCCCCTCTCCCACCCCTTTTGGAAAGGAAGAAAGAAAGGAGGAGAGAGAAGGGGTAAAAACACCCAAAGAACAGTCTGGCTATGATTTGGAAGTTAAAAGAAAAACTTTAACAACAAATAAAATGTATTTAAGGCAGAGGAGTTACAAATAGGTATAGAGAAGGGAAAACAAGATACAAAATATATATACAACCAGATGGATGGCAATGGATGGAAGGGCTGTCCACCATGTGGTAGAAAACTGACCACGTGGTAAGACAGGAGGACAGGAACGAAGGTGGTGTTGAGCATGCAGGCAGGCCACAAGAGAGAGAAACAGGAATTCCTCTGTTTATATAGGGGGGTCCAGACAGGAACTGGGAGTGGGATAAACACTGCACCTAGGGTCAAGCACATGTGGGGTCAAGTTCTGACCACTCCCCCCACCCAGGAGGGTTAACCCTTTACACTGAACTAATTGGAACACAAGACTCCCAGACAAAAAAATCTTGAGACCCATAGCAACTGCACATGATCATGGTAGCATGATACCTTTGGTGAGGTATATCTTAGCAAGCTGGTCTGTGCAGATGTGGGAGAAAAAGAAGGTTTCACTTGGCCTTTTCCTTACAGCATGTTTCTTTCCTTTCCCTCCCCACCCCCTTCTCTTTTAAAGCCGGCATAGGATGTGCACATGTTAATGTTTGTATCAAACTGAATAGTTAATGTGCCTGCCCTGGAAAGGCAAAAAGGAATCTATGTGTTGAAAATGGAAATTTTCCTTTTGCTTTTTTCACAGTGCCTTGTCTAGATGCTTTTGTGATTTTTTTGATTATTGCTTGTGGTTTAATGAAAAGAGGCAAAAGAATCCTGTATGAGTCCCTTTTAATAGTGCCAGATTTGAGAAATATTCTGAACTCAGCAAGCTTGATCATAATCTTGCAAAGAATTTCAAGCTCTTGTCCTGCTCTCCAGGGAACCAACAGCTCATATTCTGTTCCTTCTGTGCTTTTCTTTCTGAGTTTTCCAGTTTCAGTATGTAAAAAATGTTAGAAAGTAAAGAGGGTGCTAGCTTAAGCCTCTCCAAGTTTTAATATTTTGCCCTTAACAGCATTAGATGGCTGTTCAGCAGTATATAGTATTAGTCAAGCTTCCAACTGTGAAATGCAGATAATTAATTGAGTCTTTAATCTCTGAGTTATTAGTGAAAAGACCCACACTAACAGCAAATTTTACAACCATATTTGTGTTTTCTTCACCAGGAATTTGACACACACCCCCTTTTTTTTTTTTTTTCAAGAACTACCTCTTTGAAGGCTTTCAGGATAAATTAAATGCTTTACCAGCAGTTAGAGGCAAACACACTTGGAAGTGGCTCAAAACATTGGAAAAAAAAATTTAGCATTAACTCAGATATTCTGTCTCTGTTAAAGATCAGGGAATGTAGGAATGCTGTGTTGTCAGGCTATTTGCATCATTTGCTGCCAGTGCTTTTTTGGTTCAGTTTGGCTGATCTATCAAAAGTACAAAAATTTATCTATTTAGCCTTATCTATTTAAAATTTAGCCTGGAGAAGAGAAGGCTTCGAAGAGACCTTAGAGTAGCCTTCCAGTATCTGAAGGGGGCCTACAGGAAGGCTGGGGAGGGACTCGGTCTTGCAATGACAGGACAAGGGGCAATGGGTTTAAACTGCAGAGGGGAGATTTAGACTGGATGTTAGGAGGAAGTTCTTTCCAGTGAGGGTGGTGAGGCACTGGCATAGGTTGCCCAGGGAGGTTGTGGCTGCTCCCCTCCTGGAGGTGTTCAAGGCCAGGTTGGACGAGGCCTTGAGTAAGCTGTGCTAGTGGGAGGTGTCCCTGCCTATGGCAGGGGGTTGGAACTAGATGATCCTTGAGGTCTCCTTCCAACCTTACCATTCTATGATTCTATGATCTAGCAAATATCTATGAAGAGTTTTAGCTGGTGTATCTCCTTCCCACATTGTCTTCCCAAAGCAAGACTGTGTATTGGAGCGGTTTAAATGTTGGCAATGATGTGACCATTTAATTATCTTCATAGGAAGAAATTATGGGATGCTAAAGGGTCCTAGCAAAGGGCCTCTTAATCTCGTAAGGAGCAGCAGTTGCTGGCTGGAAATAAAAGCCATACTTCACAATAGGACAAAGGGATTAAATTCTAATTCATGGGCTAATTAATTGTGGCAACAGTCAAACCAGAGAAGTAAATCCTCCACCACTTAGACATTCCAGATTGTTCATAATCTAGGGGAAAACGGGCAGGAGATTGTGTGCATAAGACATTAGAATAGATGTTCTAGTAGTATCTTCTAACTTCGAGAATGTAGAGATGAGCAATCTGTCTGCAGAAATGTTTCCAGTACTACTCCCACCAGGGAAGTTCCTTTGCCATTAGGATATGTCTCCACCATAAAAGGCTACAACAGATAAGAACCAGATGCTGCCTGTCTTCTCAGATTCCTCATTCTACTAGCAGAGTAGAAACAACCCTTCTTTCAAGTCAGTCTTTCCTCTCAGGAGTGGATTTACTGAGGATTAAGGTGGGGATAGATTCCCCTCCTCAGAACATTATCCCAAGACAACAGCAGAATGTTCTATTTGCCATCTCAGTGTGGTTATGGTTTTACCAGACAGATAGCATTGAGTTTGCAATTGCTTTTTTTCTAGTTTCTTGTTCTGAGTTGCACTTAAAAATGCTTTTCTTCAAAACTATTTTCTTTGGCTTCAGCTTTTGGGGTCTCACTAAAATCACATGGACTTCTGTGAAATGAAGGGACTTCCCTGACCAACTGGCCTTTGTCTTTCATCTCCAAACTAGATTTGGCACTTGGTACAAGTTTTTGCATCCTAGGAGGATTCACAAGAGGGATGGCATCTAGAGAAATTCAGAAAGAGAATGAGTTCTGCGTTGTCTATTGCTCAGCAGTGCCAAGAGAGACAAATAGCAGTGGAAACCCCCCACACCCAGGCTCTTCGATTAACATGCTGATCCAGCATGGCTAGGTTGTCGTACTCCATCTGTATGCAGATCACATCCTGCCTTCCCCTAAAGCATCAGTGGAGCTCAAAGAACATTATTAAAAACACCTTGTCTGAGATGGAAGTTCTGATTAGGTTTTGTTTCAGGTGCAAAGCCTGCTCCTGGGATCTGCTTTGAGAGAGTCAATTCTGCAGGGGATCCTTACGGCAACTGTGGCAAAGACTCCAAGAGCTCCTTTGCTAAATGTGAACCCAGGTAGGCTCTCTCCCTGCAGACACAGGGACAGCTGAAAGGGTGGTGGCAGAGGGCTTATAACATTTCCAATTACTTAATCATTGTGTTTGTTTATATCCCCCAGAGATGCTAAATGTGGGAAAATTCAGTGTCAAGGAGGAGCAAATCGACCTGTGATTGGTACCAATGCTGTTTCCATAGAAACTAACATCCCACTTCAGGAAGGTGGCAAGATTCTGTGTCGGGGTACCCATGTGTATTTGGGTGATGATATGCCTGATCCTGGCCTTGTCCTGTCAGGAACCAAGTGTGAAGATGGAAAAGTAAGGCTCTGAAATATTCCCATACAAGGAGAACATCACTACCCTCATGCTACCAAGCATTCAGGGCTAAACCAACTGGCTTTTGGTTTGGGATTGTATTTTATTTTTTTCCCCCATGAAATAGCTGTTTCTCATGCTCACAGAGTCAGTATTTTGCTCCCTTCTTTTGGCCACAGCTCTGGATTTAAGATGCAATGCAAGTTGTAACTGTTTCTTTTAAGACAATCCCAAGTCCACGTATAGAGATTTTCTGCAAAGTAAGTGCAGCAAAACACATTGCAGGCTTGGTAATGAATTTCTGAGGGGTTCAGTTCACTTTGCCAGTGTCTAAGGCATTGCAAATTGTCATTAGCTTCACTTTATGTTTCAAAATTTAATATATCTGCTGACTATGATTTCTCCTCTCTCCTTCCCCTCCTGCTCCCCTTTTTCTTTTTTTCTTGCAGGAAAAGCTTTCTCTGTTTGCACTGATAGAAAAATATAAACCCATTGAGGTTCAGCCACCAAAAACTGATTTTTGCAATCATATTTTGCACACTTGCTGAACTATCCAGTGTGAACGTAGTTGAAATTTCATATGGCTGTCTCATTCTTTGGTTTTCTTCTGCAAGAAAAAGAACAGAGAAAGGAGACAAGCATGAGTTTAGAGGTAGCAGGGGAATGGGAAAAAAAATCCAAGAGCTATTGAAGTGAAGAAGGTTTCCATGCACTCAGTGGATTACTTGCAAAAAAAGAAGAAAAAAAAAGGAGAAAAAAAAAAAAAAGGAGGAAAAAAACCCCAGCTTTGATAATTTGTGGTAAATTCAAGGTTCTGAATTTCTGACTGCTTTTGAATTATGTCAGATTATCATACTGCACTGGGAACAGGTTTAAAATACATCCCTAGTGAAACCACAGTTCCGTTACAGGAAAACAACCCTGACAACATTTCTAAGTCAATCTGTTATAAAATGTCTTTTCAAAGAAAATTCAATGCTGGCAAAGCACCCCATTATGTTTTACTAATGAGTATTTAATCTTTCTAATCTATCTAATCATACACATACACACTATAGAATACACAGGCTAATACTTAGGAAATTGTATGTTTTACTTTGAGGACATTAGTGCGTTTGTATTATGGATTAAGAATATGAATTTAAATATTCTTGAGTTTTCTAAGCTGAAGGCACACAATTTGAAACGCAGCCATTTTCACATGATCAAAATTCTGTGTGCTGCTGCACTCTGAATATCTGAATTGTGAATACTGCTGCAATCAGACCATATTCTCTACATGCATGCATGTTGATGCCAATTTACTCTAATTTCCTTCCCATTTTTCCTTCTCCCCAGGGCATAAGTGCCCTGATTAAGCATCCCTGTCGTCTCCCTCAACACTATTCTCTGCTTAATGTTAATTATTGTGACTGACTTTTAGTACTACTGAACTGCAGTTAAACATGAGCAAAACTATGCAGTGATAATTTTTTCTTCTTCCTTTTTTTTTTTTTTTTTTTTGTGAGCATAGCATAGCAACAGTTATTCCAGTCCTAATTCCTTGGGTTTTTTTTCAGTTTTCAGTAAGATAACTTCTCATTATTGACATCTTCATCAGTCATACGGTTGTTCGATAGTGTTCTTAGAATCGTGGAATCGTTTTGGTTAGCAAAGATCTCTGAGATCATAGAGTCCAACTAACACCATCATGGCCATTAAATTATGTCCACATGTTTCTTGAACAGTTCCAATCCCTGCCCACTTTTTCAGTAAAGGGATTTTTCTTACTATCCAATATGAACCTCCCCTCTGGCACTAATCTTGCTTTACCTCAATTTTCAGCTCTATTGGCGAAGTTTACCTGGAATCACTGGAAAACAACAAAACCTGAATTATATTGTTTTTCATATTCTACTTATTTAGCTCTGCTTCCTATAGTTATGCTTTAAATATGGTTGATTTTGACACACACACCAAAAAAAACCTGTTTAGCTTGGGAAAACTCTTAGAAAGGTCTCTGTGGATGAGCCCAATATACCAGCCATCTCAGGTAAATATTCAGAATGTCCTGGGTCCAGGTTCTGTACTGAAAAAGTATTGACACAAGCAGAACAGTGCTTATTTACACCACAAAGGGACCTGAACCTTGCCTTGAAAAGTCATTCACTTGCTGCTGTGAAGACATGAATGCAGCCATATCAGGTACACAGAAGAATCTTGCTCAGTGCATTCCTAGTCCTGGAAAAGTGCAAATTACTGTTTTTTTGGGGTTTTTTTTAATTAAAAAAAAAAATTTAATGAAAGGGAAAAAACCCACAAAAAATACAAACAAATAAAAAACCCCAAAACAAATGAAAAAAACAAACCAAAATAAAAACCCCTCAAACAAACAAAAAAAACCCAAACACAACAAACACAAATCCCTGTGGCTCTGCATGAGTTCCATTTCAGAGAAGGTGTATTTACTTACACAAGCTCAGCATATCAACCAAGGAAGAAATATGTCTGAAATTCAGTACTGGTCCAACAAGAGCAGATTTGGACTTAAAAGACTGTGATGGTTTGGGAGTTACCTGCCCCCCACACTTTGAGAAATGACCCAGACTAGAACTCAGTCAGCTGGAAGTTGAGATGAAGCTCTGTTTACAGCTCAGCACAATATACAAGCAGATATATACACTATATACAGGAATATTTACAGAAATATACAAGTTAAAGATAATACAGACACACAACACCCCTCCCAGAAATCAGAGACCCCAGGAGGGGCTCCCAACCACCCTTCCACCTTCTCCCCACCCCTACACCTTACCCCAAGGTTTGCCTTACGCGTAAGGAGAATTTTGAGGATCAGCCAGGGGGGATTAGAAGAAAAGTGGTTAGTGAAATTACTCAGCAGAGAGGAGAAGCCAGAAGCTGCTAGACAGCCCAAGATGACAAGCCCGAGTGGCTTATCTTTGAGTTCTTATTCCTAAACATCTCAGCAAGCCTATGAGTGAAGTAGACATCACCATTGTTTCCTTTTCACAACCCATAATACAATTTTCTCTATTAAAATATTCCATTTAGCTCAAACCAGCACAAAGACTTACAAAGGCTGAAGGAGAACCTGATTCTGGAACAGGGTTCCAATTCTACAGATTTTGGACCTAAAAGACTTACAAAGGCAGAAGACACCTAATTGTATCAATACAACACTGTCAGTGTTGCATGTGCTTTGGGAAGTACCTGTTAGAAGAAGCATTGATGGATGAGTACACACAAGGAGAGGGACAGGCTTCCTTGTGAGCAGCAGCAGTTCTGTGCCTCTTAAAATCCCTTTTCTCTTCTTTTGCAGATTTGCCTTAATCGCCGGTGCCAGAATACAAGTGTCTTTGGTGTCCACAAATGTGCAACAAAGTGCCATGGACGTGGAGTAAGCATTATAGGAACATTTCTTTTGCAATCAGTCAATAAACACTCGACAGAAAAATCCTTTTATGTAATTGATTTGGGATCTAGAATTGTTTTTAATATATCAAAGACATTGTGATTGTTTTTTTTTATTCTGTATTTTTGGTGTCCTTTATATGAACCACAAGAAAGTGAATTCTTTTTAACAGAAGGGTATTTATCAACTAGTTTTTATCAACTAGTATTTATCAACTAGACTAATTATCTCCCTCTTAATTAACAGCTTGTGATAAAAAGGCATTTTGTCATCTTCAAGGCAATTTTAACTCTAACCTTCCTTCATGAAACATTCCCATTAACAGCTCAAAGAAAAAAAAAAAAAAAAGCTGTTTCTGTGTGGATACAGAGAAGTTGAAATGTGCATTTGAATTGAGAGTCAAACAGAAAAGCATTCCAAAAGTATTAAAATAAAGTAAAACTATGTTGATTAATTTCATAGTATGAAAGTGGTGCATTTGATGATACCAGTTAATAGTACCAAAGTGTTTTGAGACTTAACTTGTATTATAAAATGTTAATTATGTCAAGCTAGGCCTTATCAGCCTTAATTTGCTGCTGATCTGTTTGTTTTGATGAAAATCAATGGCAACCCTTGAAAAGCCCCATCCCTGAAAAGGAATTTTGATTTGATTTATTTTATCTTGAGTTTGAAAAACTGAACAGTGTTGATTCTGCTAGGTAGTACCTTGGAGTGGGACTGATATCTTTATTTCTGTATGATGGAGAACCTCTGGTGACTTTCAAGTGGAAAAAACAACAAAAAAAAAACGTAAATTATAGATGGGAATACCTGTAGAACATTAATTTTAAAAATAATGTGTAAGTAATGATATTGCATTCTTTGAAAAGCAAATCTTTTTGTAAACATGGAACGTGACCATAGCCAGTTTAAGCTGTGTGAATGGAACTTTAATACTCTGCAGACACAGCCAGCACATTTTTCCTGAAGCTCTCCTTGCCAGAAAAATGCCTGTTTGCAAACTCTTCATGTTCATGTCTTACTGAGAAGCTCATTTATTACTCTATTGTGTGGTTTCCCCAAGGTGGTGGTAGGTCATTGATGATCAGCATTAGCACAGAATTTAGCCCCATATTGACAACTAGCCCTAAGCCAAAATACCTTATTTCAAAATCAACCTGAGGTTGTACTAGATGATCTCCAGAGGTCCCTTCCAACCCTTACCACTTTGTGAGCTACAAGTGACTGTGTCATCTCTGTCCTGTGGCAACAACAGTTTTGGCCCATTCAGTTCATGTATTCTGTCAATAGAACACAGAGCTTTAGCCTCTGTTTGTGTCACATATCCACTGCTTGGGTGGTAGCAAAAGAAAATAAAAAGCAACCCTAATCTTTTATTGATGTTTGGGACCATGGGACTTCCTGAGGATAAAGCTATGAATTTGCCAGCTCCGTCTTCTAAATGCACTAGAACAAACTGATGTTAGTGATGGACTCCAGTCCTTTAGAGCTCTCTTGTTCTGTAGGGAGCATTTGGTAAATCAGGTCTTCCTGGTCGTTTCTTAACTCAGACTAAGACCACCAGAACACTGAGGACTATCTTTACAGACAGTACAGATGTGATGTCAAAGGGAAGGTTTCCTTGGCCCCAATTCCGCTTTCAGCAACTGGTTCACCTTAGAGCTGGGAGATCTGAGAAGTGGGAAAATTAGCATGCAGACTAATGCCAGCCCTTGATGGATAGGTGGGGATCAGTCTCTTCTCCCAGGCAACCAACAACAGAACAAGGGGACACAGTCTCAAGTTGTGCCAGGGGAGGTATAGGCTGGATATTAGGAGGAAGTTCTTCACAGAGAGAGTGGTTGGCATTGGAATGGGCTGCCCAGGGAGGTGGTGGACTTGCCATACCTGGAGGTGTTCAAGAAAAGACTGGATGAGGCACTTAGTGCCATGGTCTAGTTAATTGGCTAGGGCTGGGTGGCAGGTTGGACTGGGTGATCTTGGAGGTCTCTTCCAACCTGGTTGAGTCTATGATTCTATGATAGAAGTGTTCAAGTGGAGTGACAAATCTTTACAATCCTAACAGCACAAAAAGACTCTTGTTCATGTGAAGGCAGAAGGAACAGAAGTTATAAAGCAGATATTGTTGCTGCTGGAGGCAAAGAGAGAATAAGACTCAAGAGTTGGGCCATTATCCTTATATTATTAAAGCTGTCAGCTGGTGCAACTGAAACGATTACCTGTCAAATAAATAATGCTTTTTTAGAATACCTGTTACTCCGTGGTGTCTTGCTCTGTGCCATTTTAGTTGTGGCAATAGGCAGATACCAGCAGATCTCTTTTCTTCTGTAAGCTTAATTTCTTTCAGATGTGTCATTATCTGATTAGAAGGCCTTATCAGCCAGCACTGCTCTCAGTGGTGCAGGGTCATCCTTTCCATGTTAAGCCATTTGTCTTCTTTTGCAGGTCTGCAACAATAAAAAGAACTGTCACTGTGAGGCTGACTGGGCACCCCCATACTGTGACAAGCCAGGGTTTGGTGGCAGCTTGGACAGCGGACCAATTAGGCAAGCAGGTCAGTAGTAATTCATGCTTTGCCTCTTGATTCTATGATGAAGAGTGGGAATACAAAGTGCTGGCTTGTAAGCAATGAGCTTGCAGGACTGGAAATAAGTCAGTAAATCAAATGGCTTAATCCAAACACTTTGACATCAACCTGGAAATTTGGTGAAGCAAGATCAAGGCAGGCTGAGCTCATCAATTTTCTTGCATAACTAAAGGCACGGTGGTCCTGGTGAGGTCTTGTCTTTGCCTTCCCTTTTTTTTTTTTTTTTTTTCAGGATACATGGGCAAGTTTAGTAGCTCACTGCACTAAGTAGGAAATTATATTGATTTAAGCTGAGTATGAGGAGCTAACTCCCACACTTGAGCTAATCCTGTTGCCATGGTAGATGAACATTGCAGTACTCTTGGATTCACCTTGAGATGCTCCAGCATTTCCCACTAAGTACATCAGGATAGAAATACCTTTTTCTATACACAACCTGCTGCTATAGTTATGTGCGTGAAGCAAAGGGGATATTGCAGTGATTATAAGTGCAAAAATATCCCATAATCAAAAATCAAAAATCTATTTGATACTGTTTTTCTATCCAGGATCTCTTTTGTATCATGAAAAACAGCAGATTTCTGATGGCATCAGATTAAAAATAGATTTTATAGAGAGCTTCCACACGTGCCATAAATTGCCCTCACATATTTACAGATTCACACAGATTCACAGATTGCATTTGGTTGGAAGGGACCCTCAAAGGTCATCTTGTCCACCCCTCCTGCAGTAAGACACTTCCAACTAGGTTAGGTTGCCCAGGGCCATATCAAGGCTGATCTTGAATGTCTCTGTGGAAGGAGCCTCAACCACATCCCTGAGCAGTTTGTTCCAGTATTTTACCGCTCATTGTAAAGAACTTAATGATAGATATGACAGAAGACGTGCATTATCTGTAATTCGTATTTCCATTTCCCCTTGTTCAGGCTACAGAACATTGGCTATGGTATCTTACTTCACCTTTGGCCAACCTCAGAAAGAATTATTTCTACACATTGTGAATTTTATAGGATTTGATAATCATCACATGCCAATTTTCCTCCAGAGGACTGTAACTTCAGTGACTTCCATAGTGGTGTTTCTGATTTGTGTCTGAGTGCGTGACAGGACAAGCAGTCTACTGACAGAGAGATACATATAAAAACTAAAGCTTGCTGGAAAATGATCTGCATGGTTTTCATCTGAGTAATACTATTCAAAACCAAACTGGATTGCACTCCCTACGTGCCAGACCCTGCAGTGAATTGCAATACTGAGTTTATGACATCACGCTCATTTCCATGACAAAGCTTCACATTATGATTTCAGCATTGAAAGATCTTGGTTTTAAATACCTACCAGTCAGTAAGATGGCAAATAAACTGTGATCAGGCACTGAATAGGTGTGATGGCTTATGTGTAAAATGTTTTTCTTCTAAGATTTGCTCTAAAGCATTACAGTCTTTTCTCAGCTTACCTGAAAGCTAAGTGTCTAGGGAGCTATAAAATATATCACCGTAACAGGCTGAATAGACAACACTAACTGGAAGAGAAAAATGCAAGCTATCTTTGAGAATTCTTGCATTTTGTGTGACTCCAATGTAACTGAAAACTGTTTTAATAGTTTAATACATTACGTTAGTCTCACCATTTCTCTCTAAAGAGAGTGCTACATTCAATAACACTGGGAATAAACAAACAGGGAATTTGCTAGAGGACCTAATTTTCTGTTGCTGACACTCGGATTTAAATACGAGCACTTGGTAGCATGGCTTGGATTATGATCTGAGTAGTTTGCACATATCTAAATCAAATTACAGAAGGATTAACTCAACGAAACACTTTCATCTTAGTCAAACAAGGCACATGGGCTCATTAGTAGTTAGTAACTGATTTTATCCAGCTGCCTTAGAGTAAACTTATCTGTTTGACTATTTTTTTTTCCAAAAAAACCCTTAAATATTCGTTAGGTAGACAAGTTAATTAAATTGAATTGCATAATCTTAGCTTATTAGTTTTATTAATCATTTAGAATGGTGAGGAATTTAGTATCCTGCAGTGCTATAGAGTACAAACCATAGCATTCCATGTCCCATAGAGCTCCACGTGTAGTTTGTTCAGTCAGTGCTGCTGACTCTCTTCACCAGCATCCAAGTGACCTCAGGCCAGCAGATGAAAGCCAGCTGGCTGGAAATCAATCAGGATAAGAGTGAGACAGTGATGATAGGTTACCAGAGCAAAGATTTGGGATGCTTCTCCTACTGTGGGATGTGCACTTTTTAGGTCAGCAGTCCTGAAGAATCACAATATCCCCTCCTCTAGGCAATGATCATATCCCATAGCCATAACGATCAGAGCTGCTGCTTACCTCATCCTGAAAATAAGGCTTTCTTTCAGCTGCAAGTCATCTAGTCAGGGTTCATCTCACCACTGTGTCTCACTTAGGTCCCAGCAAGGTACTTAAAGCAGCATAAAGCACTCTGAAAACTGGAACAAGTGCAGAAGGCTGCAGCCCCTTGCTAAGCAGAGCATCTGTCTGAGAGAACACAGCACCATTGATGAAGGCTTTCCTTCAGCTCTTCACTTGCCTCCAGGTTCAACTTGACATCTATCTTGTCTGGACCACACTAGTCCACATTTTGGTCTGTTTGACCTGTGATAAAGCACAATAAAACCCTTAAAATCAGGTTAGAAAAGAGCTGAGATTATTGCTTATGTTCGAGGGACAGAATCACTTTAAGTTCGCACTTTACCAAACCACGATCCAGGCATTCCTGTTCCTTGTCCCTCCCTCTTAGCCTCTGTCTTCCTCCTGGCCCGGCAGCTGCAGCCCATGAAGGAGGTGCCAGTTGGCATTGTACACCCTGTGGGTGCCTGGAGGAGGCCAACAGCCCATACCCCTTATGGCCCTCCTTTGCAGGTGACAACCTAAGCAGAACCTGAACACAGGAGAAGAGAGAGTACACAGAGATGCTCATGTCTGGACCCAGATCTCTGCCTAGAATGGTTCAGTTGGAAAGGACCTGCAATGTTATATTTGAACCAATTTTTCCCCACTGCTAAAGAAGTAACTTTAAAACAGATCAAAATTCAAGCATCACACTAGAAGTAATAAGAATTTATTTGTGCATTAGAAATCATTAAATTAATTCCCCACTATCCACTTCACCTGTCTTGCAGTTTAGAAACTCAGGACCAGGCAGCAATGTCCTGCTCCATCCACACAACACAGCTCAGTAAATATGCCTCTTGGTTGAAATTAACTGAATGTATTTTGTTGCAGATAATAAGAGTTTAACTGTAGGAGTGTTGATAACCATCCTGTGCCTTATCTTTGCTGGATCAATCATGTATCTGAAAAGGAAGGCGTTCATGAGATGGTTGTTTACAAGTAAAAAGACTACAATGGAGAAATTAAGGTATGATTATTTTCCCTAATTATTCCCTAACAGGTATTAGGCACCAGTTGACATAACATGGCAGCTCTCACCTCAACAATCACCACAGAGCAGGGTGAATATGTTAGAAAGAGCCAGCCAAAACAGAAATATTTTCCAGGTATTAACAGCGGTGTTTTCCATGGCTTAGTTTAACTTTTATTGATTGTTGGTAAATAATGTAGGTTTTGGGTTGAGTCTTTTATTTTGTGATTTAAAAAAAATTAAGAATCAAAGGAAGCCTTACCTTTGTTTATTTGTTTGAAATAGTTTCATTACGTGGCCTTTTATCTAAATTCAGTGGAGTGAGCTGAAATTTTCATACATGAGGTCATTACTGCTTAAATGCTAGATTCATTAGAATAGTCTCCTGGGTGTTACAAAGCTGCATTTCCACAGATTGCAGAAGCTAATTTAACAGACTACTGGTTTCCACAAAAATCAATATTTATTTTCATTCTTGCAGAAGCTCTAGACAATTTTTACTTTCCTTGTTTACTAGAAGAAGTCAGGAAGTCCTTGCAAGATCTCATTCTGAGGAGAAGCCACTGTTTTAAACCATGTTATAAAGCGGAGTGTTGTGCTCAATGAATATACTTCTGCATTTCAGGTCTGTGCGTCCAGCAAGACCTTCCGGTTCATCTGAGCCTCATCATGTTCACGCCACGTCTCTCAGTAAAAATCTTAGCATGAAGCCACAAAATACAAACACACAAAAAGTGAGTTCCTAAATAGTTTGAAAAGAACCCCTCTGTTATGTTGGATACAAGTAATTTATTATAAGACAATTATTACGTGATCTTAATATGTAGATCTAACGGTATGTAAAATGGGAGATGTATCCTCCAAAATGTATTTATGGCTTCCAAGTGTATGACAGGTGGACATGTCAAGTGCAGAAAAGAAACAGTCCAGTCTCCGGGATAGAACCAGCCAGCTTACACCAGAACCCTCCATCTGAACAGCAAAGGATTAGAAACATAGAATGACAGATTAATATTGTTTGGGTTGGAGAAGATCTTTAAGATAATTGAGTCCAATCATCAACCATCAACTGTTACTTGAGGAGGATTCTGGAAGGTGTTAATTGCTTCTCTGGTTGCAAAGGAGTTGAAAGCAGAAGGGTAGAGAAAAGATAGATTTTAAAGAAGCAATGCTTATCTCAAGTCTTAAGTCTGTTACTTTTGATCTGGCTTGCTTTTATAGAGAGATGGCCCAAGAAGACCAATACCATACCAGATCATTGACATTAGCAGCCCTGTGAAGACACATGATCTGCCACAACTGAAAACACCACAGCGAGTCCTACCACCTCTTCCTCAGCTGCCATCTCACCAAGCTGTACCCGAAAGACCCCTGCCAGCTAACCCTTCGCTGAGGTTCACCCAGGTAATCATTGATTTTCTTCCAGCTTCTCTCCTATTTGATATTTAGTGAGTATCTGCATGTGATGAGGAGGAATGAAGGGTTTTCTCATCTTTCATACTGGCCTTTTTCCACAAGTATTTCCTTTGTACAAGTTTAGAAATATGCTATAGATGCATTGGTTTAAGCCAGCCGAGGCTGTGATCCTAAAATTTAGGATCCTGAACTGTCTCTTCACCACTCAAAAGACACAGCAGCGTAAACAAGCTCCACATTACAGGTGAACACAGGCTCATCTTGCCAGCTCACCAACCAGAGGAGAAGTGATGCAGCTTGTTAGCAAGGTGCCAGACACTGTGATGGAGTTTAGAAAGTCAAGGTGTCAAGATGTCTCCTGCAAGAGCAAAAGGTCTGTTAGCTTGAAGTACTTCTGCTCTGCCAAGGAGTGTATGAATTGTTTTGTTTCTTCCCAAAGCACCGATCTGAAAAGCAGTCTTGTAATTACCCACACTATTTCATGTACAATTCCATTTCATTGCAATGTTTAAATAGAGCAGGTAACATTCCCTTTTTCTTTTTTTTTTCTTGGACTAAGATGCATCTCAAGGCAGTATTCAGAGTAAATGAAGTTGTCTGTGCAGCTGGTACTATGGTAAATTGTCCCTCTTCTTGTCACTGACTTGTCTCTCTTTTGGTTGCATTTGTAGCATGACTGTTTATAAGCAAAGGAACAAGGTGCTCAGTTCTCTGTTCTATAGACATTGTGTTGTTCTGGATATAGTAAAAGATTGAAATGCAGTGAGTGTCATTGTCACTAAGCTATCAAATTGATTTGGATGCACATAGTGCAAATCTGCACTCAAACAGTGCACTTTGAGTGACTGAGCCTATCTGAACCTAGCTGGGATGCACAGGGAAGGACCTTCCTCCTGCAGCAATGTTGTGAGCTACACAGGACCTTTCTCAATGATTTATAGAAGGATATGGCTGTGAGAAACAGCTGCTGAAGCAGAGTGCCTCAATAGAAGGAAATATTTCTTTACCAAAAAAGTGTTCAGGCATTGCAACAGGCCACCCAGGGAGGTGGTGGAGTCACTATCCCTGGAGGTGTTCAACAAACGTGTGGACATGGCACTTCAGCACATAGTTTAATGGCCATGGTGATGCCAAGTTTACAGTTGGACTCAATGATCTTAGAGGTGTTTTCCAAGTGAAATGACTCTATGATTCTTTGAAAAGTGATTGCAAAAATAACACAGAAATGGAAGAGGATGAGACATACTGAGTTGCCATGTCAGGGTGCTTATGTATCATGACAGCAGAAATGTATCTTGGTTTAGTTTTGTCTGCCTGAACGTTGAATTAGTCAGGTTGGACTAACCTCTATAAGCATGGCCAGTTTATTAATTCCTTTCAATGTATTTAAGTTTTTCCTTCATCCCTTTTCTGCCAAAAAGCTTTTCAGTTTGGCAACTGAAATTAATGGTGACAGTTACTTTATCAAGGAAATATCACTGCTGTGAGTTTTTAGTTGCTGTATGAAATAGAAGTAGGACAAACAGGGACTCAACTCAAGGCAACCTAGTGAATAAGCAAGAGTGGCTGCCTTCAAAATCATAGAATCATAGAATTGTTTTGGTTGGAAAAGACCTTTGAGATCATTGAGTCCAACCATTATCTAACTACCAAGGCTGCTGCTAAACCATGTCCCTCAGCACCACATCTCTGAGTCTTTTAAACACCTCCAGGGCTTGGAATTCAACCACCTCCCTGGGGAGCGTGTTCTAGTGTTTGAGAACCCTTTTGGTGAAGAAGTTTCTTCTACTACCCAGCTTAGCTGTCTCTTGGTGCTACTTGAGGCTATTTGCTCTTGTGCTAGTACTTGTTCCTTAGTAGAAAACACCAAACCTGACCTCACTACAACCTCCTTTCAGGTTGTGTAACTTCTATTGAAGACTGTCAGAAACAGCTACTTTTTTTTCCATCCTAGGGACACAGAAAACATTGTATGGGAAGAAAATTTTCTCTTCTGAAGTTAACAATTTTAATCCCTGAAAGCTCGGAAGCAGTAAATTAACTCAAGAATAGTTTTGGTCTAGTTTATATAGATATTTATTGCTGTCTTGCTTCACTACTCTCTTGGAACGGCATCCATCAGGTCATCAAGAGGAAGCACTTCAAAAATCTTTGCTTTATTCATAATATCATCCAGATGCTCAGCACTGCAGTACAATGCTGAAGAACAGAATCTGAAACCACTCACTATTTCTAAGGCTCCACAGCTTCTCCCTTCTGAGATGTATATTCAAGCATGAGCTGCTTTCCTGATGCCTTTGGGCTTCCAGCAGTGGATAGTTAAGGCACAACATACTAAACAGACTCCCAGACAACTCTTTTCCCCTCTAGTGGCTCTTGAACCAGCAATGAATGGATTATTATGGTGGTGTAAAATTTCCTTTCAGATATAAGTAAAATAGTAAAAAAACAAAACAAAACACACATACCCTCCCCGCCAAAAAAAACCCACACCAAAAAAAATACAATAAAAAAAAAAATTTAAAAAAATTATTAAAAAAAAAAAAAAAGCAGATAAGCTGTTGACAGTTTTAATAAACAATCTGGACTGATAAACAGGTTTTTCTTCTTTCAGATGCTCTTAGAGGGCAAGCATTATTTATGACCTACTATAAATAAGCACAGCACCACTGTAATCAAGGATATATACTGACCATGGGTTCAGACCATGCAGCCTGATTTGACCACTCGGTTTTGTTACTGTCAGTATTCAGTTGCTGACTCTGCTACTGACTCTGCTACTGTCATCGTGTTAGTACCAAACTATAGCTCATGTTTTCAGGTCATCTTTATTGCAGGAAATAGGGTTTGGCATTTTTGAGTTTTCCCTAGTAAAACAGAGCTGAGCTCACCTCCTGCACACTCTGCTACAGTTATTCCTATGACTCTCAGACTGGCTTTAGAAACAAAGTGCTAGCAGAAATTAAGTTCTCATCTAAATAGCTTGAGGAAGACACCCCTTGTCACCCAGTGCATTTCAGGCAAGAACCTTCTTCCAGTTGGTTATTTTTAAAAAAAAATCTATCAGTGAAACAAATTAAAGCTTCATGCAGCTGGTGTCTTTTTAGCTGCTCAATATGAGAATTTTCTTCCCAGCAGAGCTGCAAAAAGAGATCACTGAATCATAGAATTGTTTTGGTTGGAAAAGACTTCTAAGATAATCGAGACCACAAGTCAGCTTACCATCACCATGGCCGTTAAATCATGTCCTGATGTGCACATATTTCTTGAACACCTCCATGGATGGTGACTCCACCACCTCCCTGGGCAGCCTGTTCTAATGCCTGACTACTCCTGTAGTGTGATGGTTTGGGAGTTCCCTGCCCCCCCACACTTTGTAAAATGACCCAGACTAGAACTCAGCCGGCTGGAAGTTAAGGACTGAAGGTCTGTTTAGAGCTTAGCACAATATACAAGCAGATATATACACTATATACAGGAATATTTACAGAAATATACAAGGTAAAGATAATACAGAAACACAACACCCCTCCCAGAAATCAGAGACCCCAGGAGGGACTCCCAACCACCCTTCCACCTTCTCCCCACCCCTATACCTTACCCCAAGGTTTGCCTTACATGCAAGGAGAATTTGGAGGATCGGTCAGGGGGGGTTAGAAGAAAAGTGGTTAGTGATATTAATCGGCAGAGAGGAGAAGCCAGAAGCTGCTAGACCGAGATGCTGTGCCCCAGAGACTGCGACTGTCTTATCTAATGTTTATGTTCTTAGTTTTATCCATCTCAGCAAGCCTATGAGTGAAGTAGACATCACCATTGTTTTCCTTTCACAGCCTGTAATATGATTTTCTCTATTAAAATATTCCAATTAGCTCAAACCAGCACATGTAGGAAAGAAAATTTTCCTAATATCTAACCTAAACCTCTCTGGCAAAATTTCAGGCCATTTCCTCTCATTCTATCACCTCATACTAGGGAGAAGAGACTGACCCCCACCTCACTGTAACTTCCTTTCAACTATGAGGAGATGCTCACTCCAGCTGAGGAACTATTGTAGAGCAGCAAATCTGGATTAGCCATTTCAGCCATCTTTGCCTGAAAGAGGGGGTCAAAAGCAATTCATAAGATCCTGCTAGTACTTTGCTGCTTTGAGCTTCTCAGAAAGTCCATCTGTCCCCACTCTCAGGCAGTGATTATCAGTCACAGCTAATAAACACAAACAAATAAACAGGGATAGTTCTCTTCTCTATTTATTCATCCTTACCCAATCTTAAGCTCTTCAGACCTTTATTCCTTTAGACTGCTGAGCCTAGGTCAGTTCCTCTTCCCAATTATGGTACCCCAGCAGTTTGCCAACTGAAGAATAAATGCAACTCATGCAATAGCAATTAGGGATAGATCAAGCAAACAGCTGAATGCTCATGTCATCAGACTAATTCATGGGATTAATCATGTAAAAGTACTCGAGGGAAAAGGCCACTTCTGTGAAGACAGTCAAGGGAATAAAGGCTTTGTGGTGTTCAAGGAGGCATTTGTTGTTTACTGTCTTTATAATGCAGATGTTTGTGTGTTTATTACAACTTCGTTTTTAATTGTTGTCACACATGATGATGCATATATCCTCCCTCTAATAAATATCATGACTTGTAACAAAATTATTACAGAGGCAACTTCAACTTACGTTTTACTGTACAGAGAATTCACTTATTTCCAAAGTATGAGTGCTGCTTGCTCCAAATTGAAATATTGCAGTTTTGAGGTTAGAAGAGATCACAGAATCTTAGAGGTTGGAAGAGACCTCCAGAGATCGAGTCCAGCCCCCCTGCCAAGGCAGGATCACCTAGGGCAGTTTGCACAGGAATGCATCCAGGTGGGTTTTGAAAGTCTCCAGAGAAGGAGACTCCACAATTTCTCTGGGCAGCCTGTTCCAGTGCTCCATCGATCACACAGTAAAGAACTTCTCCTCATTCTGAGATGTAACCTCCTGTGTCAAGTCTAACTGTTCACCCAGAGCCCTCAATCCCACCACTACTGCTAAACCACTGCCACTAAACCGCGTGCCTCGGCACCACATCCACACATCTTTTAAGTCCTTTTGGGCATGGTGAGTCTGTTTCTCTGGGCAGTCTGATTCAAAGCACGATAATCCTTTCTGTGAAGAAAGTTCTTCCTAATATCCAAAACTTCAAAGCATACACAGTAAGGTTTCATTGTCTAAGAAATGTATTGCACAAAGTAAACTTTGGTGAAGAAATTCTGGTGGTGAGATTTCTGCTCTTGACAGTTTTAAGTTTATAGTTCTGGATCATGGGACATTACATGCTTTGAAGAGCCTCCTGGTGTAAAATTAAATCCCAAGTGTTTCAACAGGACAGCCCTATGAGCTATAAAGCTGAACAGAGTATTTACAAGCAAGCTCTTTATTTCAGCTTTTTCCAGGCCTAGACTTTTCAAGAATATTTATTTTTCACTCACTGAAAACAGAATTCACAAGAAAACATCTTACAGCAAGATACCTTTACTTTGAATTTTAGTGGAAGTTTTTCTGGATGAGAATCAAGACTAATTTTTATGAAGATTGTGAGATTTGGCAATGTCAGTATGTTAGAATAAAAAATTGTTTTCATTTTACCCTTTCTGCTGTTTGCTGGACCATGTCCAAAGAAGGGCTACAAAACTGGTGAAGGTTCTAGAGCAGAAGTCTTGTGAGGAGCAGCTGAGGGAACTGTGGGTTGGAGAAAAGGAAGCTGAGGGGAGACCTTCTCACTTCCTACAACTACTTGAAGGGGTAGGGGAGTGGTCTCTTGTTCCCTGTAAGAAGCAGGGGAACAGGAGGAAATGACCTCAAGTTGCACCAGGGGGAGGTTTAGATTGAATATTAGGAAAAATTTCTTCCTGGAAAGATTGTCAGGCCCTGGAACAGGCTGCCCAGGGAGGTGATGGAGTCCCCATCCCAGGAAGGATTTAAAAGCCATGCAGATGTGGTGCTGAGAGACAGTGTTTAGTGGCAACCTGGCAGTGCTGGGTTAGTTGTTGGACTTGATCATCTTAAAGGTCTCTTTTAACTGAAACAGTTCTATGATTCTGTGGTTCCAATTCACTCAAGTACATGTTATGCCAAGGGTGAAAAAGCTGAGGGACTGCTTTAAAATGCAGTTTGTGGTGAATTTGAAATGAAAGTATATGAGGTTGACTTAATCTCTCATATTTTTTTGCTTGTCAAAATGCTTACTGATAGTCAACCTGCATTTACTTTTTTGAAAGGGCAAGGATTTGCCATGAAAAGCAAGAAAACAAAGGGATGCTTAAAACAAATTATAAGAAGTTCTGCTTTATTCATGAGCACTTCATGCCTCTGCTTCCTTGTTTTGATTATGTTTTTCAGACAGTCCCTCGCTAGATTATGCTTGTAAGGGCTTCTTGGGATTTTTGTTGGGTTTTCTGGGTTTGAGGAAAGTTTTTTGGGTCAGTTTTACCATTGATAGTTATGTCAAACTTATAACAAAGAGAAAAAATACTTAGAAAAAGCATAACTCTGTAATTCAAATAGCAGAAGGATCTGCCTTGAGTTTTTGGATAAACTGGAGAGCTTTTGTGTGCCCTGGGCAAGTCTCTTAATCTATCCCAGTTCTTCATAATGAAGACCACAACTAGATGTTACTATGTTTGCAGTGTTTCAAGGACCACACAGAAGAGACATTAGCTCATGCCTGACAGCAGATGAATTCTGTTCTTTATTAATGAATCATTTCACTCCACAGAATGCATCTCTAAAAAGAATTCCACTGATGCTACCATTTCAAACCAGACTGGAGCAGCTCTTTTTTTTTTTTTTTCCAAGTGGCCATCTCAAATTACATTTTAATTTCTAGCATTTCCATCTTTTTTTATATAACTACTTTTATAACATTGTGTATTCAATCTATGTTGTTTTCATTTACCACCCATCAATCATGAATTCCAGCATAGATGCATATGGTAAAGAATGCATATAGTAAAGAAAAAAATCATTAAGATACAGTATTCAAATCATTAAAATATAGTGTCAAACCTTTGGTTAAAATTGTAAGTGCCTGTTTATTAGAAATAAGTTATGGCTTGCTCATTTAAATCTATTTGGTCACAACTACCCTGAACTTCAATGTACTTCAGTTGTTGTTATGTTAACTATGTTATGTCAACTTCAGAGACTGACATGAGTTTATGTTTTATAACAGGAAAGCCACAAACCCAACCCTCCTCGGAAGCCCCTACCAGCAGACCCTCTGACCAAAGCACGCTGTAACACAGCGTGCATGACTGTGCCTGGACACACAAAAGCTCTGCCTCAACTTGCTCCTGTAAGGTTAGTTCTGATGCAAATGCCTTCATTTATAGCTCTTGGTTCAATGACAGGTCTGAATGGTCTTGAGTATCTGTGTTCCACTGTAGCTATGGCTAAGAGCTATGCAACAACCATTTGCTGTTTAGGAACCTCATGGAGTTCAACAAGGGCAAGTGCAGAGCCCTGCATCTAAAGAGGAACAACTGCCTGCATCAGTACAGGACAGGAGTTGATCTGCTGCAAAGCAGCTCAGAGAAGGACCTGGGAGTTCTGTTAGACAGCAAGTTCACCATGACCCAGCAATGGCTCTTGAGGCCAGGAAAGCAAATGGTCTCCTGGAGTGCATTAAGAAGTGTGTGGACAACAGGTCAAGCCCTTTACTCTGCCTTAGTGAGGCCACATTTGCAGTACTGGTTCATTCTGGGCTCCCCAGTTCAGGCAAGGCAGGGAACTACTGGAGGGAGTACGACAGAGACTACAAAGATGCTTAAGGGACTGGAGCATCTCTGCGAGGAGGAGTCTGAGAGACCTGGTGCTGTTAGCCTATGAGGGGACCTTATCAATATCTAAAAGGCAGGGGGCAAGATAATGGAACCAGACTCTCTTCAGTGGTGTTCAATGATAAGACCAGGTGCAATGGGCACAAACTGGTCCACAGAAGGTTCCACCTGAACATGAGAAAAAAAATCTCTTTGCTGTAAGGCTGCTGGAGCCCTGGAATAGGCTGACCAGACAAGTTGTGAAGTCTCCTCCTCTGGAGAAATTCCAAACCTGCCTGGATATTGTGATCCTGGGCAACCTGCTGTGGGTGACCCTGCTTGAGCAAAGGGGTTGAACTAGATGGTCTCCAGAGCTTCCTTCCAAACCCTACCATTCTGTGATTCTGTGATACAAAAGCAGGCAGTATTGGGATGACTTTTACTGGGAGTAGATCAGCAAAATTGCTCTGACTTCCATGGAATTATGACAATTTGTACTACATATGAAGGTGTGACTGTAAGCATCTGGCTGTTTATTTACAAAAACTTCCCAATAAATACCATTCCTTGCACAAGAAAGGAGTTAATGAGCACCAATTTAAAGGGAAACTAAGCTCTAGCAGAAAAAAAGCCGAACTACTCAGACTATCCACAGAATCAGGCTGACACCTCAATGCTCTTGAGATCAGCCGCCAAGACAAACAATTTTCCATTCAGATATTTCACAATGAAACATCAATTTATACCATTTAAAAAGAATGCCCAAAGCATTCAGAGAAAAGATCTGAAAGTAAAATAACTATGTCCAGTGTCAATGGGCATTGTTGGTGATCATTTCTTACCCACTATTATTCAGTTCCCTATGAATAAAAAGTGAGCTTCAAAGAAGATAAAAATATTTTAACCTACAGGAATTCTAATAGCAAGGTGGCATTTAATTGCTTTTAATTTTTTTTTTTCATTTTTAATTGCTTAAATTAAAAATAGACTCAAGTTCATTTCCTATTACCTCTAGCAAAGTGACTGCAACTGTGAACTTTCCTTCAGCTCCTGGCTTAATTGTAGTAAGATAATCTGAATGTAAGAATATGTCAACCTGTCTGCTGCAACTCTTTAAAATCAGCTGGTGTTCTACAACTTTAAGTAGCACTTTTGAAGAGGTTCAAAATTGATGAGCACTCAAAGAAATAGAGTTTGAAGACCAATACATGAAATATTGTGCTACAGCAGGCAGCAAGTAAAACATGAACCAGAAAAAAGGGAGTCACATTTTGTGATGGGAGTCTGCTGGTGCTGTTTACACTTCTTCATGGGACTTGTGTGCATAGGAGCATGTTTGATCTCCCCCCAGTATAAAAGTCCAGTGTTGCATGCCTAAAGTTAACTTGGAAGGCTGCAAGAGCTTTTACCATTCATCTGTGTTCAGTTTTGGGCCCCTCACTATGAGACAGACATTGAGGTGATGGAGTAGGTTCAGAAAAGGGCAATGAAGCTGGTAAAGGATCTGGAGAACAGATCTTGTGAGGAGCAGCTGAGAGAACTGGGATTGTTTAGTCTGGAGAAAAGAGGATGAGGGGAGACCTTCTTGCTCTCTGCAATTATTTGAAATGGGGTTGAAGCCCCCAGGTGGGGGTTGGTCTCTTCTCCCTAGCAACAGGTGAAAGGATGAAACAAAATGGCCTCAAGTTGCACCAGGGGAGGTTTAGGTTGGATATTAGAAGAAACTTCTTCACTGAAATATTCTCAACCACTGGAACAGGCTGCCCAGGGAAGTGATGAATCCCCTGAAAGTGTTCAAAAGATACAGAGATGTGGTGTTGAAGGGCATGGTTTAGCAGCAGCCTTGGTAGTTACAGAATGGTTGGACTCAATGACCTTAAAGGTCTTTTCTAACTGAAATGATTCTATGATTCTGTGATCTTCATGCCTCGTGCATGACACTGGCAGGAAGAACTAACAACTTTTAAATAACAATTTGCTGTTTTCTTTATTCCCAACAGACCTGCTCCTAAGCTTCCACCACAGATACCCAGGACCAGCAACACTGCTGATGTGAACTGACCAGAAAATTTGACACCTTTATTTTAAAGAGTGAAGACAGAAGTTTGCACTATCTTTAGACTCCAGCTGGAGTTCATTTTTATGACAATACTTAGGATTTTTAATGTTTAAAACAGCATTTTTTTTAAGAATTCTGAGCTACTGCCTTTGGTGCTGTGCTGTGCTATGGTGCTCTGTATACTTGCTCAGGTACTTGTAAATTATTAATTTATGTTGAATATTTATTACAGTGCAGTGCACTGTAGTAGATATTTTTACCATAGCTGAGTTTTCCTTAAAAGGAAGCCTTTTTTTTTTGTTGGTGGTGGTAATATTTCACTGAACTTGAATAATTCTGTTCTATTAGTCCTATGTAGAGTTTTTAGTTTTGATCTGTTCATTAAGGAGGGCTGATACTCATGGGTAAATCAAATGTATCAACAACTCAATCTCAATGGCTCAGAACAAACTTTTGAATAATTATATCAGGGTAAAAAAAAATCTTCTGGAATGAAAGAAGTGGTGAAAATGATTAGGGGAATGGTGCATGTCTCTTGCAAAGAAAGGCTGAGAGATGTGGGGTGCATGGAGAAGAACAGATGGAGAGAGAATCTTCTCAATGCTAAGAAATGTCTAAAGGGACAGGTCAAGAGGATGGGGCCAGGCTCTTTTCAGTGGTGCTCAGTGATAGGACAGGGTGCAGTGGGCACAAACTGGAGCGCAGGAGATTTCACCTAAACAAAGAAAAAACTTTGCTGTGAGGATGCTGGAACCCTGGAGCAGGCTGCCAGAGAGGCTGTGGAGTTTTCTTCTCTGGAGAGATTTCAAACCCACCTGGACATTGTGATTCTGGGCAACCTGCTCTGGGTGATCCTGATTTAGCAGGGGGGGTTGGACTGGATGACCCTCAGATATCCCTTCCACCCTCCACCATGCCAGGACTCTGTGAACATGGTGAAATGCCCAACACCTACATGCAGATATGTAACCTATGGACTTAACCAAAGGATCTCAGTGTTAGCAGCCGTACTGTAATGTCACTTTTCAAGTTACTGTTTGAAATCATTGATAAATCTGTGCTTCACATTGTAAAGGTTCTCTTACTCAAGAAGTACTGTATATCCTAAAACTGTATTTTCTTTAACCTCATTTTCCTCCAGCATGGTATGGCTAGTACATATTAACGCAGATATTAACCCTCCCAGCATCATTACCTTTTGGATGCTTTGGTAATTAAATTCAACTACATTGTGTAAGGTGATAACACCTCACATAGCTGTCCTATTTAGACTGACAGTAAATTACACACAGGGGGTGGGGGAAAACCAAGCATTACTAAGAATTACATTTTAAGTGTCAACTATTATACTTATTTCTTTTGCCTCATCGCTCTGCTTATCAACTGTACTTTGCTTATTTACTACTGTTTTGTATTTAACTTCTAAATCTTGTTCTGGGTTTCTTAATTTTCAAATCAAAATGCATATTTTAATACATAGACTTTGGTTGTCCTAAGACACGGAGAAAGAAAAAAAAAAAATCATCTCTTTACTATGTGGTAGCATTACAGCAGATCTCTTCTGTACCTTCTCATTACCACTGCTGATTCCAGTTGTTTTCACCTGTGCTGTAATAAGCACAAGGTTCAGATAGAATAGTTGAAATAGAACTATTACCTTATATAGGTTGGTTTCCTCATTGCTTGTAGTTTTTGTTTCTTTAAGCAAAAAATAAAAGCATTGATAGAAACTTGGATCTCATTTCACTCAGTGTAATCATATTTCATTGCCCCTATTCTTGCTCCCCAACATAGCACTCATGTTTATGGATGAACCAAAATAAGCTATAGTTTAATTTCTTACTGAACAGCAAAGCAAATGCTTCACAGAAGCATTTCAACTCTTAAAGCAACTCTAATAGCAGAAACAGTGCCTTACATATGGAGAATCACTGCAACAGTAGGATGAAAACTTCTCCTAGGCTCAGCACTGCAGTTGAAACCAAAATTATGCTTTTTTATACATTTTACATATTTTGTATTTAAAACACTAATTTCCTCCTGTCTTCAGTAGGTTTACATCTAAAATGGGAGGCCTGAGGGGGGCATCTCAGTTCGAAGCAGACACACAATCTCAGTTTGCTGGTTTGAATACTCCCATTCTTAGAATGTCAACCCATCCTGATGGATCAAAATGTTTGTGATGACTGCTGAGAATCATCAGATGAAACTGTAAGCAGTGAAAGAAAAAGGTGAAATAACATGACTGAAAAGTTTATATTCTCTACATCCAAAGTTCTAACATCTGAATTTAATGGTACCAGCTTGGGTTAAGACTTAGCATGTGTATAAACTGAAAGCTTTAAAGTAACATTTAGGTTTAAAGTAAATGTGACCCACATATGCAGCCTTACAGATATTGAAACAGACACATCCATCCACACACAGAAGCCAGTCCTAGCCCCATAACTGCAAGCAGAATTCTCACCAACCAGAACATTCCATAGACCATCAGTTCTGGGAGCTGAGCACACCAAAGCATTGCTCAAGCTGCCCAGAGAGGTTGCAGATCCTCCTTCTTTGGAGACTTTCAAAACCCACCTGGATGTTATGATCCCTGGGAACATGCTCTGGATGACCCTGCTCTAGCAGGGGTGTTGGACTAGATGATCTCCAGAGAAGCCCTCCAATCCACACCATTCTGTGATTCTTTGATGCTCAGAACCCATTGGACATACAGGTGAATGCCTCTTTAACGTTAGAGAACTACCACACCTGCAAACACTTTGATTCATGAAGGAAGACAGCAAAAGAATGAGAATAAGGACAGCACTAAGTGTCTGCAGTTCCTCCGCGATGGTGTTATTAGATTTAAATGCTAGGATGGTCCTGCTGGCTTGTATCTCTCAAAGAGCCCATATGTGGCTGTTAGTGTATTCCACATCTGATCAACTCCACAAGCATCCACACACACCACACAGCAGCACATCTGCTGTTGGTAGAAGGTGGCAAAATCCAGCCATTCCTTGGGGAAGACATCCTTGTTTCTTCTCACTGCAGGAAAGGGTTGGGCTTGGTCATCTTTAAGGTCCCTTCTGAATCAAATCACTCTGTGACTGTTATTCCTTGATCATAGAATTATAGAATGGTAAGGTTGGAAGGGACCTCAAGGATTATCTAGTTCCAACCCCCTGCCATAGGCAGGGACACCTCCCACTAGTACAGCTGACTCAAGGTCTCATCCAACCTGGCCTTGAACACCTCCAAGGAGGGAGCAGCCACAACCTCCCTGGGCAACCTGTGCCAGTGTCTCACAATCCTCACTGTAAAGAACTTCCTCCTAACATCCAGTTTAAATCTCCCCTCTGCCAGTTTAAGCCCATTGCCCCTTGTCCTGTCAATAGTCCCTCCCCAGCCTTCCTTTAGGCCCCCTTCAGATACTGGAAGGCTACTCTGAGGTCTCCTTGAAGCCTTCTCTTCTCCAGGCTGAAGAGCCCCAACTCTCTCAGTCTGTCCTCATAGCAGAGCTGCTGCAGCCCTCTGAGCATCTTCGTGGCCTCCTCTGGACCTGCTCCAACACTTCCATGTCCTTCCTGTGCTGGTGGCTCCAGAACTGCACACAGTACTTCAGATGGGGTCTGACAAGAGCAGAGTAACTGGGCAGAATCCCCTCCCTTGCCCTGCTGGCCACACTGCTCTTGATGTAGCCCAAGGATCTCTTGATCCTTGGCCTCTGGAGCTGAGCACATCAGAAGCTGAGAGCCCCTAACAATCCATCAAGAAAAAGAGCATGCAATCTGGGATAAAGTATATTGAAACAAGCTGTGAACTCAGCAGGTGATTAAGTAGAAAACTATATGTCAAATTCAGAAACAATTAACACTTTTCTAACACAGCAGAAACACACAGAACCATGGAATTGTTTCAGTTGGAAAAGACATCACCGAGTCCACCTGTTAACCCAACACCACCATGCCCCCCCCATGATGTGGAATGCCAGCTCACAGTTGGAAGTGTGTGATTACCTGGACACATTATCTAATGGAGTTGTTATCTGACGTTAGACATGCCTGAAACTAAAGATTTCTCCCTGTCTGGAGAAAAATCATGATTTCTTGTATGAAGCAAGAGCAAGGAAGCACAAATGTCCTGTCAAACTGACTGCCACTACTGGAAACCACCACTGGGTAGTTCCTGGCAAACTACAAATTGCAAAACAGACAAGTAGCAGCAGTGTCCACAGACAGAAAGGTTCTGTAGCTTTTAGATGAGCATATGTGGGGAAACCAATCAAGCTATCAAATACTACTTTAGTTTTGGTGCAAGTTTTCCTTCCAGGGTGCGAGTAGTAGCTGCCTGTGTGATGTTCTTGGGCCAAATCAGTGTCTTTATGATTAGACATGCAGATGTCACGTCACATCCCCTTGTGAACATCAGATGAATGGCTTTGCATTCTCAGGACAGTGTAAGCAACCAAATCACCGCTGGCTGCACCAAAATGTGGAACTCAGCATTTGCTACTCTCAAGTAGCATCTCAGTTTCTCAGGATCAGTGGCACCTGGATTCCAAGAGGTGTTGTCAGCTTAGGCTTTACATCAAAGAATCATAGAATCATAGAATGGTAAGGTTGGAAGGGACCTCAAGGATCATCTAGTTCCAACCCCCTGCCATAGGCAGGGACACCTCCCACTAGTACAGCTCACTCAAGGCCTCATCCAACCTGGCCTTGAACACCTCCAGAGAGGGAGCAGCCACAACCTCCCTGGACAGCCTGTGCCAGTGTCTCACCACCCTCACTGGAAAGAACTTCCTCCTAACATCCAGTCTAAATCTCCCCTCTGCCAGTTTAAGCCCATTGCCCCTCGTCCTGTCATTGTAAGACCTTGTAAATAGTCCCTCCCCAGCCTTTCTGTAGGCCCCCTTCAGATACTGGAAGGCTACTCTAAGGTCTCCTCGAAGCCTTCTCTTCTCCAGGCTGAAGAGCCCCAACTCTCTCAGCTGTCCTCATAGGAGAGCTGCTGCAGCCCTCTGAGCATCTTCGTGGCCCTCCTCTGTACCCCCTCCAACACTTCCATGTCCTTCCTGTGCTGGGGGCTCCAGAACTGTACATCCTGTTGTAATACATTCATCTACCCCTTTGCTTGGCAGCCTTTAACTTTTAAATCACCATTAGAAGTTAAGATATGATATACCTTAATATGCTCAGATTAGGAATGTTCAATTTATCTTCATAGAAGAGATGTTCTGAGCAGACCACATCACCCTTCCTAACCATCTTCTTTCCCACACACATTTCACCCTCCTCGCTACTCAACATGAGACACTGGTGTAGCCAAGTCCCTTTCCAGAGGCAAGGCAAGCACACAGTGTGCTCTCCCTACAGCACTGCATGACAATGCAGCTATTATACTAAGCAACAGAACAGTAAGTACAAAACACCACCAAAGAAAATGCATAAATGCACAGTAAACAAAAAGAAAATTGCATATTTACTCCCTTTTTCCCCTCAACAAAATTCTTGGGTTTAGTATTCCTAGAGTTTTTATAAATAAAAAAGATATCAATTACCAGAGTTACAAGATTATTCTGTTTTAATTTCATGGACTATATTGAGAGTCTTTTCAAAAGCTCAGAAAAGAAACAGATACACATCCTTTTTTTTTTTCCCTAAATTCTCATTTTCCCTACTCATTTCAGTATACTATATTAATGTTCTTTTCTTATTTTCCAATCAAATAACAGTATTTTTAATTCAGCTTTAAATTACCACATGACAGTAAATGAATTCATTCTGTATCTTATAGGTAGTCTCCAAAACAAAATTTTCTAAGCTCAAAAATGCCAAAACTCACACCGTGCCCACAGCAGCCTTCCAGATAACTGCACCACACAAAACCAGAAGCTAAACTACAGACAGCTCCCCTTATCACATCATACTTTTAAAAGAGAAGCATTAAAACCCTGGACTACAATGAGATAAAGGTTTCAGAGATTCATAGAATCATTTGAGTTGGAAAAGACCTCTAAAATCAACCCACCACCACCATGCCCACTCCCAAAGTGTCATGTCTACACATCTTTTGAACACCTCCAGAGATGAGGAGTCTCCCACTTCCCTATTTCAGGGCTTATGATTGCTCTCCAGTAAATAATTTTTTCATAAAATCCAGCCTCAACCTCTCCTGGCACAACTTGAGCCATTTCCTGTCATCCTAAGGCCACTTCCTGACATCCTAACCTTTGAGGGTGAACTCTTGGAATACACTTAATTCAGAAAGAGCATGCCCAATATCATCATTGTGACAGAACCCCAGCATGGTGAGAGTTGGAAAGGATCTCTGGGGATCATTTAATCCAAGTCAGGAGGATGGAGCCAGCCTCTTGGTGATGCCCGGTGACAGGAAAAGGGGCAATGGGCAGAAATAGGAGGTTCCACGTGAATATGAGGAAGAATTTTTTTCCCTGTGAGGGTGACAGAGCACTGGAACCAGCTGCCCAGGGAGGTTGTGGAGTCTTCCTCTCTGGAGATATTCAAGAACCATCTGGATTTGTTCCTGTGTGCTCCGCTGTTGGTGATCCTGCTCTGGCGGGGGGGGCTGGACCAGATGGTCTTTCGAGGTCCCTTCTGGCCCCTGACATTCTGTGATTCTATGAAGTCTTCAGCTAAAGCAGGGTCACCCAGAGCAGGTTGCCCAGGATCACAATGTCCAGATGGGTTTGGAATTTCTCCAGAGAAGGAGACTCCACAACCTCTCTGGGCAGCCTGCTCCAGGGCCCCAGCACCCTCACAGCCAAGAAGTTATTACTCATCTTCAGGTGGAACTTCCTTTGTTCCAGTTTGTGCCCTTGTCCTCTCAGTAGGCAACACTGAAAAGAGTCTGGCCAGATCCTCTCACCCCCTGCCCTTTACCTATTGATCAGCACTGAGAAGATCCCTTTTCAGTCTGCTCTTCTCCAGTCTTCTTCCCTCAGTCATTCAAGTTTGAGATAATTGTAATGACCCCACTCATTGACAGCTCTTCACTCACACTTCAGTTTGCTACAGTGTTCACAGTCTATGCAGCAGGGTTTACACTACATGTGCATTTCCTTTACCATCTTCCACTTGAACATATTTCAAGCAAACACAATCTGGTGCTTCACCAGCTGAGCTATCTGCTCATTCTTAAGTAAACAGCATCTCTCAATTACCACATTTTTAATTATGCCTGGGGTTTTGTCTATGCAATCACCCAAATGCTAGCTTTCTCAGTGTAATATTCAGGATGCTAACAGAAAAGGACATCCCATGCGTTTTCTCAATGCTTCACGTACACATAATCAAAAAAAGTGATTGCCTTTTTCTTGCATGTACTTTTTATTGGCACAACACTGATGTTTATATGTGCAGCTATTCCCAGAATGTTTTCTTTCTAGTAAATAAAATTGTGGAGGGGAGGGGGGAAAGAAAAAAAAGAAAGAAAAAAAAGAAAGAAAAAAGAAGAAAAAAAAGAAAGAAAAAAGAAAGAAAAAAAGAAGAAAAAAAGAAGGAAGAAAGAAAAAAAGAAAGGAAAAAAGAAGAAAAAAAGAAGGAAGAAAGAAAAAAAGAAGAAGGAAGAAAGGAGGAGGAAAGGAGGAGGAGGAAAGGAGGAGGAGGAAAGGAGGAGGAGGAAAGGAGGAGGAGGAAAGGAGGAGGAGGAAAGGAGGAGGAGGGAGGTGGAGGACGAGGACAAGGAGGAGGATGAGGACAAGGAGGAGGAGGAGGAGAGATTTGCTGAAGAACTTCATTTAAACCAAGGCAATCATCCCATTCAGGAAGAAAAGCCAGCAGCCACCCTGCAAACTGACACCACTGACTCTGGGCATGCACAGCAGATAAGTAATTTTTCAAGATTTTAAGTATGTGGCATTGATGGCATTGAATGGCCTCAGATTACCTGCTTTTCATGCCAGCAGTTTTTAAAAGCTCCCAACTCTCTGCCCTGCAGGTTCTGGCAAGTCTGGAAGAGCAAAACACAGAAATCATAGCTTAGGGTATGTCTGACTCTTTCTCACCAGCATGTTTTTGTAACAAGCAGCAGAAGATGGGCTTCCAGAAGCAGCAGTGGGTAGAAGACAAAGCATGCATTAGATTATCAGCGTCACAGATGCTCGTTGCCAGCAGACAAAATTCTGCTTCTTGGCTCCACCACAGCCACACTGACTATTCTAACTCCTGACCCCTGTGACCCAGACCATGCCCCTTTGCCTCCCATTCCTAGTTCCCAGGCAACAAATTTCTACTGTCACTCACATCCTTCTGAATAGCTTCCTCCAATTTCCTGCTCTGGTCAAATAGCAACAGTTTTCCATGGCCAGCTTTACCTCTGAAGGCTTCCTAAACTGCTGTAGTTTGAAGACTGCATCATACAAAGAAGAATTAACAGAAATTTGGGCCCCATCACTTCCTGTGGTTTCTTTGGAAGATTTTGATTGGCTTTAAAATGTTGGGCTACCAGTTTGCCTTGCAGACACTGCCCCAGTGTACAAGGAATGCAACTACCTGAAAGGAGGTTATAGCAAAGTGGGTGTTGGTTTCTTCTCCCTAGGAACAAGTGGTAGCATGAGAGGAAATGGCCTCAAGTTGTACCAGGGAAAGTTTAGGCTGGATACTAGAAGAAAATTCTTTACTGAAAGATTCTCATAAACCTGGAACAGGGATGTGGATGAATGCCTATCCCTGGAGGTGGTGCTGAGGAACATGGTTTAGCACCTAACTTGGTAGAGAATGGTTGGACTGGATGATTTTCAAAGGATCCTGTGATTCTACACACAAATATTATTTCCTCTAAGATTCTGTTCAATGACTCTTTCAGAACAGACTGCATACAGTAGTACCCCATATATAATGATTCAATACTTTTAAGTAAATTAAGGCATTATTTAATGCCAGGTTAAGTCAAATGCAAAAAAAAAAATAAAGGCCTTACATCTTTAAAGAGAAGAGTTATCTTTTTCTGAGAAAACAGTGGCATTCATTTTTACCTCCCCATCAGTGTCACTACCACACAGGTCTGAAAAGACCTCAAGTCATTTATATCAGATTATTTTACTATTAAAGTTGTAAATTGCTTTTCAACTCTGAAAGTCAAAAGCTAAACTATTTTTTTTCTTTTTTTTTTTTTCTTTTTCAGTATTAGGTTAGTTGTAGCCTAATATGCTTTACTGAAAGAATATTAGATGCCCTAACACCTTGAACATTTTTTCACTTCTAGACCTGAACCTAAATTTGCTACACAAGCATTGTGCTCACGATTTGGGATGAAGAAGCATCTCCTTGAACAATTTCAGGAGGAGCATTAACAAGGTTGAGTGAGAAATGCTGATTTTTTTTTTGTTTGTTTACTAAAGGTACAGTCATGAAAGTAAAAAAAAATTATCCTGAAGATGAGATGGAAGGAATAGAGAAGAAGAAAAAAGGAAAAAAAAAATCTGCATTTAATTTTCTCAGCTTAAAGGCAGTTTGCAATATCCTCTGGGGAATGCCAAGAAGTATGGTATTAAGGCATGGACTAAGGTTTTAACAAAGCATAAAATACTAGAGAAATTTAATCCCCCTGTTGCTACTTACAACCCACTTAAGGATGCAATGCAGAGTCATTAGATCGGTACAGAAACCATTAATTTGACTGGGCCAGTGAGTAAAGCCTAATAACTTGGAACCTGCATCAAAAGGGGGGTTTGGAAGACTTTTTAGGTCATGCACACGTAGTCTGCATCAGACTTAGATATTAATATAAAAGCATAGGTCAGGAACAGCTGCAAAAATTAATCAAACTCCTTGTTTATCACTGCCATCATTTTGAAGTGATTTAGGAATGTCTGCAAAATATATTCACTCAATGAATACAGTCAGTGCTTGCACTTCTTTACCCCAAAACTATATTTTGGAAAAATTTTGGGTTATTCCTTCCTTTCTAAATATTTTCAACCTATTACCTTAAATTACAAACCTGAATCAAAGAAAAATAGCAGCTCTGAAAACAGAAAATCCTCTAGATTCACTAGAGCTGAGAGATTACCTTTGATTCCAATATTCCCAAGCATTCAGTAAGACATAACAAACTACAGGACAATATGATTTTAACCTTCTGAGGCTTGCATTTCCACTTTGAAGCACAGGTATCTGTACCCACCACCTGGGGGATGTGACCCACAGGCAAGCTCAGTGAGCCTACTGTCCTCTCAGCACCACAGGAGACTTACCCCTATCTTAGCAGCCCTGCCACGACCATATTCACACTTGCATTTTGCTGCTCAATTCTCTTAATGGAAAACAGTACAGGCTTGGCCCTTCCGCATCCAGACCAGCTTTTCTTCACATATTCCCTCTTTATTATGTTGGCATCCTATTCTGCCACTCATTGCTTCTTTTTTGGCATATCCTCTTTGTGCTCTCTGTCTTACAGCTCCCCTAGTCAATTTTGTCTAAATCCTCTAGATGAATGAGCTTCTTTTTTTCCTTCTGATTTCAGCCAGGCCTGTCTTTTGAACATTACCTTTGTTTTTCCAAGTCACTCCCACAGCAGCACAGTGCCTGCCCCGGATGGGCACGCTTGCTATTTCTGTAAGAGAGGAGAGCCCCAGGTCTTTACACGCTCAGTGTGGGCACAGCTCATTTGCTATGCCAGGCTAGAGCATAAAGCCAAATTCCAGATTTACTACCCAGTTTCAGCTTTCAAATCCAGAGAACAAATTTTGCTGGGCATGATCCTTTTGCCAGACCATTTTTTTTTTCAGCCATTCAAGCCCATCTCAATCTAAAGGTGATTACAAAGGAAAACCTTACACAAGCCTCTCTAAAGAGAACTTTTTTCCCTCTCCCTTTGTCTCTAGTTTCTGCCATGGAGCTTTGCAAACTCAGATGTACACTAATAAGATGCTGAGGGGACTGAAGCATCAGTCTTATGAGAAGGGAAGGCTGAGACACCTGAGGCATTTTAGCCTGGAGAAGAGCAATCTGGGAGAGGATCTTCTCAATGCTGATCAATCTCTAAAGGGTGGGGGGCAAGAAGGTGGGACCAGATTCTTTTCAGTGGTGCACCATGATAGGACATTCACTCATTCAGCGAAACATTCTGTGATGCAAAAAACAAGATGTGATTTTTAAGCAATTTGATAATAAATAGTAATTTGAGTGCTAGGTAGAATCACTGTGCATAGGAAGAGCCCAGTATGGGGATCTCCAGTTCAAGAGAGACAAGGAACGACTAAAGAGAGTCCTACAGAGGCAGCAAAGATGCTGAGGAGACTGGAGAACTCCTGTGGCAAGAAAAGATGAAGGAGCTAGGGCTGTTTAGCCTGGAGGAGACTGAAAGGAAATTTTCTCAATGCTGATCAATAGCTAAAGGGCAGGGGCAAGACAATGGGGCCAGAATTTTTTCAGCGGTGCCTAGTGACAGGGCAAGAGGCAACATGCATAAACTAGAACCCAGGAGGTGCCATCTGAAGATAAGGAAAAACTTCTTTGGTGTGAGGGTGCTGGAGCCCTGGTGCAAGCTGCCCAGTGAGGTTGTGGAGTTTCCTCCTCTGGAGAGATTCCAAACCCACCTGGACATTATCATCCTGGGCAACCTGCTGTGGGTCATCCTGCTTTAGCAGGGATTTGGTTTAGATGATCTCCAGCCTCCTTTTCTCTAGGCTGAACAGCTCCAGTTTCAGCTGAACAATCTCAATTCCCTCAGCTGGTCCTCACAAGAGCTGTTCTCCAGACCCTTCACCAGCTTCATTGCCCTGCACTGGACCTGCTCCAGCATCTCAGTGTGTATCTCATTAGATACCAAGCAAATTCAATGTCTTTCTTACAGAATGTGCCTATTCCAAGTACTGAGGGTGCAGAAATGCAGCTATAATAAGCTACAAGGAATTTCCAGAGAATGTGCTGAATTTGGTGTTTTTCCAATTGATATTCATCTCCAACAACAGCCCTTAAGTCAATAAGCAAATGGGCAAAAGCTTAAAGGAGAAAGTTCTTGCAGAGGCATTGTGTTGCATCTTGCCCTTACCCTTCAAAGTCTCTTGTCTTCCAAGGAACAAAAAACATCACTGCCCTTTAAACCCTGGAAACAGCATGAAAAAAATCAGATAAATGCCTCTTAGCAGCTACTGCTAAACAGAAAGTTTTCCAGACTTCACCTCTTAGGACATATTCACCCCCAGCAGAACATGTCCAGGGTAACATCTCTTAGAGAACTGCAGTTCCCAGCAACTAACTTTTCCTTCCTTCTCATCTAAAAGCATCAAACCAGAAGCATGAATAGTGTGTTCTACTGTACAGCATTACAAAAACATTAAGTAATAAAAAAAAATCTATAGTTGTAAGCACCTTAGCCATAAAATCACTAGTCTAACAAATATCCAGCAGCATTAGAGCTATTAAGAGAGAAACTCTGGTAACCTACTGATGACTGAGACAGTAATGCCCAGTAAATAAGAAGGGTGCTCTGCTCCTTCCTGCTCTCCAGAGCTGGGTCATTACTAAATGCATCAAATCTCTATTGCATAGTTTACATCTTCTTAGCCTCTTCCAGAGACAGTGAAGCAGCATTTCTCCCTCACCCCAGAGAACTGCCAGAACTGAGTAACCATATGGTTAGGTTAATGCTGGGAGTAGTGTGATGAGAGCAGAGGGACAGAGAATCTCATCACAACTCACAGCTCCCAAACAAGACAGCACTGGGAAGAAAGGGGATTTGTAAGGGAAGATAAAAACCCAGCCCCACCCTCAACTCTACAAAACGAATACAAGGCTGAATTCCACCCCATAGCACACAATTTTTGATTGACATCTCTACCATTATAACACAAATTATCCTGACAGTAGTTAAGAAAACTGTCAGGCAAAGCTTAAGCTTATCCAACACATACCAAATCTTCTCTTGCCCCTTGCTCTGTCTGCACTCCTGCAGGAGCCTCTATCAAGCAGATTTTTTTTTTCCTTAATCTAAGTTTGTTTTACAGGTCCTCAGTTTAATTTCTCAGTGCTTTAGGTTCTCTGCTAGTCTCAATTAGAATTACATTATATCCATCAACCCTTATCTCTGAATCTCCAGCTTTTCGTTTGGCCTCCCAGCAGTCTTCATCAGAGCTTTTCAGCACCTTATCAACTGCAACCATGTTGATTAAATTATACCACCCATTTGCTAATATTTACTGAGCCATTACTAAATATGTCCAATTTTGTTTGCTAATGCACATTCCTGTCTCTCTACGATGTGAAGCCAAAAGCAGTCAGTCCTGCCTGTCTCCTGTCTCATGGAAACCTTGCAAATAAAATACCATGCCTTTATTAGAACCAAAAATTTACAATTATAGGCAAGGAAGGTTCCCTATTACATCCTGTATCAACTACTAAAGAGAAAATTTCCTTACTCTCTGTTCCCTATTAAGAAACCGTTAATTTCCCAGTCATTAAATAGAGCTAAAAAGAAGAAATGTAATTACTGCTATGGAAATATCACTGGCCTAAGGACTTAGAGGTTATTCTATTTATTGCAATTATATTAGTAGGGGTTTATCTACTGCTTTATTTGTCAGTCACTTTCACAGCTCTTCACTTTTCTGAATCTATGCCATTGTCATCATCCTTACAGGCAAATGAGTTTTCCATTAAATCATAGAATCATAGAATGGTAAGGTTGGAAGGGACCTCAAGGATCATCTAGTTCCAACCCCCTGCCATAGGCAGGGACACCTCCCACTAGTACAGCTCACTCAAGGCCTCATCCAACCTGGCCTTGAACACCTCCAGAGAGGGAGCAGCCACAACCTCCCTGGACAGCCTGTGCCAGTGTCTCACCACCCTCACTGCAAACAACTTCCTCCTAATATCCAGCCTAAATCTCCCCTCTGCCAATTTAAGCCCATTGCCCCTTGTCCTGTCATTGTAAGACCTTGTCAATAGTCCCTCCCCAGCCTTCCTGTAGGTCCCCTTCAGATACTGGAAGGCTACTCTAAGGTCTCCTCAAAGCCTTCTCTTCTCCAGGCTGCAGAGTCCCAACTCTCTCAGTCTGTCCTCATAGCAGAGCCGCTGCAGCCCTCTGATCATCTTCGTGGTCTCCTCTGGAACCACTCCAACAGTTCCATGTCCTTCCTGCTGTGGGCTCCAGAACTGCACACAGTAGCACTCCTTTGCCCAAAGGATACAGAAATGTATCAGTAGAGGACTAACAAAAGTATAAAATATTAACCTCTTCATATTTGGGACAATGTTGTCTTTTCTGCNCTGGACATTATCATCCTGGGCAACCTGCTGTGGGTCATCCTGCTTTAGCAGGGATTTGGTTTAGATGATCTCCAGCCTCCTTTTCTCTAGGCTGAACAGCTCCAGTTTCAGCTGAACAATCTCAATTCCCTCAGCTGGTCCTCACAAGAGCTGTTCTCCAGACCCTTCACCAGCTTCATTGCCCTGCACTGGACCTGCTCCAGCATCTCAGTGTGTATCTCATTAGATACCAAGCAAATTCAATGTCTTTCTTACAGAATGTGCCTATTCCAAGTACTGAGGGTGCAGAAATGCAGCTATAATAAGCTACAAGGAATTTCCAGAGAATGTGCTGAATTTGGTGTTTTTCCAATTGATATTCATCTCCAACAACAGCCCTTAAGTCAATAAGCAAATGGGCAAAAGCTTAAAGGAGAAAGTTCTTGCAGAGGCATTGTGTTGCATCTTGCCCTTACCCTTCAAAGTCTCTTGTCTTCCAAGGAACAAAAAACATCACTGCCCTTTAAACCCTGGAAACAGCATGAAAAAAATCAGATAAATGCCTCTTAGCAGCTACTGCTAAACAGAAAGTTTTCCAGACTTCACCTCTTAGGACATATTCACCCCCAGCAGAACATGTCCAGGGTAACATCTCTTAGAGAACTGCAGTTCCCAGCAACTAACTTTTCCTTCCTTCTCATCTAAAAGCATCAAACCAGAAGCATGAATAGTGTGTTCTACTGTACAGCATTACAAAAACATTAAGTAATAAAAAAAAATCTATAGTTGTAAGCACCTTAGCCATAAAATCACTAGTCTAACAAATATCCAGCAGCATTAGAGCTATTAAGAGAGAAACTCTGGTAACCTACTGATGACTGAGACAGTAATGCCCAGTAAATAAGAAGGGTGCTCTGCTCCTTCCTGCTCTCCAGAGCTGGGTCATTACTAAATGCATCAAATCTCTATTGCATAGTTTACATCTTCTTAGCCTCTTCCAGAGACAGTGAAGCAGCATTTCTCCCTCACCCCAGAGAACTGCCAGAACTGAGTAACCATATGGTTAGGTTAATGCTGGGAGTAGTGTGATGAGAGCAGAGGGACAGAGAATCTCATCACAACTCACAGCTCCCAAACAAGACAGCACTGGGAAGAAAGGGGATTTGTAAGGGAAGATAAAAACCCAGCCCCACCCTCAACTCTACAAAACGAATACAAGGCTGAATTCCACCCCATAGCACACAATTTTTGATTGACATCTCTACCATTATAACACAAATTATCCTGACAGTAGTTAAGAAAACTGTCAGGCAAAGCTTAAGCTTATCCAACACATACCAAATCTTCTCTTGCCCCTTGCTCTGTCTGCACTCCTGCAGGAGCCTCTATCAAGCAGATTTTTTTTTTCCTTAATCTAAGTTTGTTTTACAGGTCCTCAGTTTAATTTCTCAGTGCTTTAGGTTCTCTGCTAGTCTCAATTAGAATTACATTATATCCATCAACCCTTATCTCTGAATCTCCAGCTTTTCGTTTGGCCTCCCAGCAGTCTTCATCAGAGCTTTTCAGCACCTTATCAACTGCAACCATGTTGATTAAATTATACCACCCATTTGCTAATATTTACTGAGCCATTACTAAATATGTCCAATTTTGTTTGCTAATGCACATTCCTGTCTCTCTACGATGTGAAGCCAAAAGCAGTCAGTCCTGCCTGTCTCCTGTCTCATGGAAACCTTGCAAATAAAATACCATGCCTTTATTAGAACCAAAAATTTACAATTATAGGCAAGGAAGGTTCCCTATTACATCCTGTATCAACTACTAAAGAGAAAATTTCCTTACTCTCTGTTCCCTATTAAGAAACCGTTAATTTCCCAGTCATTAAATAGAGCTAAAAAGAAGAAATGTAATTACTGCTATGGAAATATCACTGGCCTAAGGACTTAGAGGTTATTCTATTTATTGCAATTATATTAGTAGGGGTTTATCTACTGCTTTATTTGTCAGTCACTTTCACAGCTCTTCACTTTTCTGAATCTATGCCATTGTCATCATCCTTACAGGCAAATGAGTTTTCCATTAAATCATAGAATCATAGAATGGTAAGGTTGGAAGGGACCTCAAGGATCATCTAGTTCCAACCCCCTGCCATAGGCAGGGACACCTCCCACTAGTACAGCTCACTCAAGGCCTCATCCAACCTGGCCTTGAACACCTCCAGAGAGGGAGCAGCCACAACCTCCCTGGACAGCCTGTGCCAGTGTCTCACCACCCTCACTGCAAACAACTTCCTCCTAATATCCAGCCTAAATCTCCCCTCTGCCAATTTAAGCCCATTGCCCCTTGTCCTGTCATTGTAAGACCTTGTCAATAGTCCCTCCCCAGCCTTCCTGTAGGTCCCCTTCAGATACTGGAAGGCTACTCTAAGGTCTCCTCAAAGCCTTCTCTTCTCCAGGCTGCAGAGTCCCAACTCTCTCAGTCTGTCCTCATAGCAGAGCCGCTGCAGCCCTCTGATCATCTTCGTGGTCTCCTCTGGAACCACTCCAACAGTTCCATGTCCTTCCTGCTGTGGGCTCCAGAACTGCACACAGTAGCACTCCTTTGCCCAAAGGATACAGAAATGTATCAGTAGAGGACTAACAAAAGTATAAAATATTAACCTCTTCATATTTGGGACAATGTTGTCTTTTCTGCAAAATCATCAAATCATAGAATGGTTTTGGTTGAAAAGACCTTTAAGATCATTGTGTCCAACTGTTCTCCAATTCTACTGAGGCTGGAGCTAAGCCATGTCCCTCAACACAACATCTCTGGCTCTTTTAAACACCTTCAGGGATGGGGATTCAGCCATCCCCCACCAGGGAGCCTGTTCCAGTAGCTAAGAACCCTTTCTGTGAAGAAGTTTCTTCTAATGCCAGCCTACATCTCCCCTGGCACAACCTGAGGCAATTTTCTCTCATGCTATCACTCGCTAGGGAAAGCAGATCAACCTCCACCTTGCTGTGACCTCCTTTCAGGGAGTTGTAGGGAGCAAGAAGGTCTCCCCTCAGGTTCTTTTTCCTCCAGACTAAACAACCCCAGTTCTCTCAGCTGCTCCTTACAAGACCTGTTCTCCAGACTCTTCAACAGCTTCATTGCCCTTCTTTGGACCTGGTACAGCACTCCAACATCTTTCTCGTAGTGAGTGCAAGATGCCCTCACATGTATAGATGAGACATCTACATTTCAGCCATCATCGAACATCCACTCAATAACATGACCACATCCTCTGCTTGCAGCCTGATGTGAAGCTGTACAGTCTCCCAGATCCTTGGCTTCCAAAGAAGCACCTTGTGATCTCAGGTATTTATCCATACCCAGGTGATCAGCAAAACCAGCTAACATCACGTTGTAATATTCAAAACGCAGATGAAAAGACAATTTAGTGCAAAATCAGGACATTGTTATCACTGTTAAAAAAAAAAAATCAAGTGTGTTGACTACCATGTAGATGTGATAAATAAGAGTAAAGATGTGCCAATAGCAGCCTAACTCTAATATATGAAGAGAACTGAAAATGGTTGATCTTGTGAAGACTAAAAGTAACACCATAAATGTATTTGAAAACCCTGATGCACTCCTAAGAGCATTCTGAAACCTCTTGAAGAGTAATCTCATTTCAGAGGAGGGTAAGAGGACAGGCAACAGCACAGAAATAAGTGCTGAGAAATCCACATTCAAATCTTGATTCTTCTACTGCCTTAACTATCCATTAGTTCAGAAAAGAGATGTCATTACAACATCTACATTTTACACCAAATGTCATTATACCAGTTCCAGACTGGCAAGGATGTGACCTTCTTATGTCCAGATGTCATCTGAAGGACCTGGGCTTATGCTTCTGTTCCAAAAGACACGAAGTATGGCTCTGAAAACAGGTTTTTTTCTCCCTTTTCACACTTAAAAGGCAGAGATATTTAAGGTGCTTTTAGTATCTAAAGGTTTATTACTGCATTTCTACACCACCAGTGTCGCTAACCACTAAAACCCAGCAGATTGGTCTCTAGGAGAGTTCTTTGCATGCTTTAATACAGCCAAGTGTGTGTGCCTGCAACAGCTTTTAGCAGCTGTTTAATATCTCTACCATCTCTCAAGTTAAGCATTATCTCCAGCACAAATGGCAAGATCTTAAACTCTCACCTTTCCTTCAGTGAATGTCTACAACTGCCATAATCATAGCATCATAAAAGCTGGCAGAGACCTCGGGAGGTCTCTAGTCCAACTCCTGCTCAAAGCAGGGTCATCTCTGTAGTCAGACTAGGTTGCTCAGAGAGTTATCTAGTCTAGTCTTGAAAACTTTAAGAGATGAAGATGGGGCACAACCTCCCTGGACTGTTTCCCCTGCTAGCTGTATAGCTATTCCCAAAAAAAACTCATTCTGCTGATGCTGACAACCTGTTTTTTACTGAGCTAGCTATGGTTTCTAAGTTCTCTGTACTACAATCAGACCCAGTTTCAAATGGTGCTTAATTATCTGCATTTATCTCTCAGAGATTATAATTAACAAAGCTGTAGAACTCCCTCAACTAACAAGTCTTTGAAGCAGTTGCTTAGCCAAATAACATATCTGTGTCAATCATGTCAAAACCAAGTGCCACTTACTAATAGTTGAAGTTGTCTATTTATTTGTCCATTTCCAAATGAGAAATAATTTCTATTTATCACAGTACTTTTCCAAGTCCCTGGGACATGTTCATCCCACTTGTAAGCAGAACAAACACCAGGAAACCACCAGGACTAGAGGAAATGGCTACAAGCTGGGAGGTTTAGGTTGGATATTAGGAAATACTTCACTGGAAGGGTCATCAAGTATTGGAATGGTCTGTCCAGGGCAGTGGTGGAGCCTCCATGCCTGGAGGCTTTTAAAAGGCATATAGACCTGGTGCTTAGAGACATGTTTTAGTGTTGACCTTGCAGTGTTGGCTCAAAGGTTGTACTGCATGATCTTAAAGGTTTCCACCAACTAAAGAGATTCTGTGATTCGAGAAATGAATGTGCAAAGTGTCAGCTACACTATGGTTAAATTCCTATGAAAAAGCTTTTTGGTTTGGCTATAGCAATGCCTAATGTGGTTCAGAAGACAGTATTATACTGGTTGATGCTGTCACTGACATAACAATTCTACACTACATCAATACATTTACTAAATATGTGGGAAGAGAGAGGTAAATAAAGCAAATTAAGCTGAAAGCACAAGGCAAGTGTGATTGCTGCCCACCATCCTCAGTCACAGTCCAGCTGCAATCTGTCCACTGCAAACAATGGGTTTGTAGAAAGAACTTTATGTGAGATAGTATTGAAAGCATGACATGTACCTTGATTAAACAAGCTGTCTGAGTCAGTAAATGCAATTCAGATATTTAGTCTAAAAACATTTTCTTGTCAAGGAAGAACTTCTTCCCCAAAAGTGCTGTCAAGCCCTGGGAACAGGCTGCCCAGGGGAGTGGTGGAGTCCCCATTTCTGGAGGTATTTCAGGCTGTATAGATGTGGCACTGAGGGACATTGTTTAGTGATGACCTGGCAGTGTTGAGTTAATGGTTAGACTTCATGGTTTTAAAGGTATCTTTCAACCAAAATGATTCTCTGATTCTCTGAAGTAACTATCCTGTTTTACAATGCACTATGCATCAAACAGAGACTTTTATGGTGATTTTAGCTAGGAAACCTTAAATACTTCATAAGCTCAGAAAGTTTTCATACCCTGGCTCCTTGGTTGCAAAAATGTGCTTTGAGAGAGTTGTAAACATGGCAAAACAGGGGTTTTTTTCAGGCAAAGATGGTAAACTTTGATATCTACTTCTTCAATGAATCACAGAATCACAGAAGGTATTTGATTGGAAGATACCTTAAAGATCATCCAGTCCAACCTTCAACCTAGCAGTGAAGAGTCAAGACTAAACCATTACCTTATGTGTCAGGTCCACACACCACTCAAACACCTCTAGGGTTGGTGACTTCATCACCACCCTGGACAGACTATTCCAATGTTTGATAATCCTTTCAGTGAAGAAATATTTCCTAACATCCAGCAGAATAAAGCTTAAAAATTTTGAGCCAATATATGTAAGAAAATAAACATCGTGTTGAAGTCACTGACACAGAAATGTTATTTAGCTTCACTTCATTGAATAGTGACTATATTCACTTCATTGAGTATTGATTATCTGAGAGCCCTACAGTTTTGTTAATTAGAGAGAAAGAGTGCCCACCAGTTCTTGAAACATTTTAAGCAGTCCAAGAATGATGGGCAGGTCATGAAAGAAATGAAAAAATACCACATCCTCCTGAGCAGCTTGTAAAACTTCCATGAAGGACAGCGCAGCTGCATGTGGAGCATAAAGCTGTCCAGTAAAACCAGCACTGTTCACCAAAATAAAGGGGAAATCAGCAGAAGATAGTTGACTGATACCTGTGTACTCTGAGGGAAAGACCTACAGGAGTTGTGTGGCTGTCCCACCAGATAAATAAATACAACACTGCAAGAACATGTGTATGACTTACTCAAAGAGTACCAAGCTGCAGTTAGGAGAAATAACTTCCATGGCTGTCCAGAGAAGAAAGAGCTAAAACAGTTAACAAAAAATCATCTAAAGGAACACAGGCTTAAGCACAGGATTGCTGGAGGCTAACAACAATTTTTTCAGCCTCCCCAGGATCATCACTTCTGTGATTGCCAAACATCAGGGTTGAAGAGGTGATGGACATGCAGTAATCAGCACACAAAGGTTTTTATGGATTTACAGTTCAACTAAGAAACATCTGCTGAATCCCAAAAGATGTCTGTATGCTGAGGTTCTGGAATTTAAGCCACTGAGTGATCTAGCTGAAGTCCTTTAACACACAGGTAATAGCCTAGAAACTGTGTTTGGTAACAACCTAGAAATTAGAGATATAACTGCTCGCCTACAGAACTCTAGACCTAAAATTATATTATTTGGATGGTACTATCTAGTTTATGGAAAATTCCTAAAATCAAAAATGAAGAGCCTAATGTAGAGTAATTTAATTCAGAGCTACCTCCCTTTTTTTTCAGCATTATGCTTTTAACCAGTGCTTCTGCACATCCAGCACACTGAACTCACCTGCCTGAGCTACTTAACTGCAGCTTTTTAATCCAGGGACTTAAAACATGACCTACAACAAACAGAAGCTGGCATTTGACTACATATTGAATTTTGAGTGAAAATAGCATAATACAAGTTTCAGGATCCAAGGGAAGATAATCAGTAGGACACACAGTGCAGTTACAGTGATGTACAGTGATGCTTTGAATATGTAGAAATAGGTTTTCTGCACACAACTCCCTTACAAAATGTACATGAGGTGGAAAGGTCTGACAGAAAAGGATGCCTGCTGATTAGCTGAAAGTGCTCCTGTCTTCTGTGGAACTCTGCTAGAGTTTAGTTTGGGACAGAACTTTTTAAATACAGGTATAAATTTTGTTTGATTTCTTCCTTTGGAAATCTAAGAATGCAGAGATGAATTAGTGAATGGGGAAAAAAGAATAAATCACTGCTGCTTAGAGCCAAGTGGATAGAGAACTTCAGTATAACACAAAGAATACAGACAGCAAAAGTTTCCTCTCTTCAGTTCCCATCTAAAAGCTATCACTTCTGACCTATAATATTCAGTGCTCAAAACTGAGGCAAAAGCAGATTATCAAAGCTCCTCAGTTCCCTTCACAACAGTGGTATGAAGGTGGAGACACACAGTTGTGCTAGACACTGCTGTGGGGCTGTCTGTTATTATCCCTCAGCTGCTTGAGCCCAATTCATAGAACTGTAGAATAGTTTCAGTTGGGAAAGTTCTGTAAGATCATCGAGTTCAACTCTCAACCTAACACCACCACAGCCATTAAACCATGTCTCAAAGTGCTATGTCTACACATTTCTTGAACACATCCAGAGACAGTGACTCCACCACCTCCCTGGGCAGCCTGTTCCAATGCCTGGCCACTCTTTCAGTACAGATTTTTTTCCAAATATCCAGTCTAAACCTCTCCTGGCACAATTTGAGGCCATTTCCTCTTGTTCGGTCACTTGATACCGGAGACAAGAATTCTCTGTCTGGAAATTGCTGTGCCCTCCAGAAAGTCCACAAGGAAGCTCTTAATCAGCTTTAACACAGGTTCAACCAACTCCAACCACATTCTCTGGGTATTAAATTAAGCAGTTTAAACTAAAGAGATGAGAAACTGCACAATGCCATGGGTGGGCTAAGGGAATGGTAACCTCCAGCCAGGCATCTGAATGAGCATTTAATTGTTTTCACCCTCCACACCTATAGCAAAATCTGGAACATATCAGACACCCCAAGAAAAAAAAAATGAACAATATAATTTATACCTGGGATCTAAATTAGATTATAAATCATGGTCTCCACCCATGAAAAAGCAATGTGATAAAACTCCCCATCATATATTTTATTATAGATATTGATATCATTCTAGATACATACAACAATGTTTCTATGGTCACAGGTTCATTTGAGTTGGAAAAGACCTCTAAGACCATCAAGTCCAGCCTTCTACTCAGCACCTCCATGACCACTAGACCATGTCCTGAAGTGCCACATCTATCAATTTTTTAACTCCTCCCTGGGCAGCCCTTTCCAATGTCTGACCACTCTTGCAGGAAAGAAATTCTTCCTAATATCCAACCTAAACTTCCCCTGGCGCAGCTTGAGCCCATTTCCACTTGTCCTGCTGTTAGTTACTTGGAAGAAGAGACCAACATTGGCCTCACTACAGTCTCAGGTAGCTGTAGAGAGCAACAAGGTCTCCTCTCAGCCTCCTTTTCTTCAGCCTAAGCAATCCCAGCTCCCTTAGCCTCTCCTCACAAGACCCCCTCACCAGCTTTGTTGACCTAGTGTCTATGTATCATATAGGAAATATGTTCAAACTATTCTTGGCTTGCCCACTTCCGTTCTTCTGTCCTGTTTTTTGTTTCAATATAAATGCTTGCAGAGTAAGTTCTAGCTAAAATCTGCAAATGCAATGGCTAAGCCTGCTATAAAAGAAGATATGCTGATAATTGAATTCTGAAAGCACAATAGCCTGCCATTTGTGGCATTATAATATTAGAATGCCAATTATCATGTAAATAACTTTAGCAGAGCAGTATATAACACTATTATTAAAACACTGAAATTACATAATAATGCTATTTAACACTTCTAAATCTGTGCTTTTAGAGCAGAATATTTTCTTACCCTCCTTGAAAGATGTAGAAATCTGCCTCTGTCTTGTCTGCACAAACAGCCAATTGAATTGCTCTTCATCCATCACTTCTCCTATAGAAAGCAAACCACAAAGGATTTTTCCAAAACACAGTTGGGNGGCTACTCCCTCCCTGGAGGTGTTCAAGGCGAGGTTGGATGAGGCCTTGAGTGACCTGTACTAGTGGGAGGTGTCCCTGCCTATGGCAGGGGGTTGGAACTAGATGATCCTTGAGGTCCCTTCCAACCTTACCATTCTACGATTCTATGATTTCAGTCCTGTAATATTAAGCTGGTAGATGATTCATCTTCAAGTTTCATAATACAATATCCTGATTCTTTTAGTTTCCAGTTTACTCTAACAACAGATCCCACATCACAATTTTCAGTCAGCTATGTTTAATGCAATATATTATTCAATGTTGTGATACAATCAAATATCATTAATGTAACAAAGTATTTCAGATAATGCCTTGTCTGGAGGATTTTAAATGGCCTCAGAGTCTGTCTTAAAAACAACCTTCTAAAGGAAACAAAATAGGATCAAATTGTTTGTGCCCTTTTCATAAAATCATAGACTCAGTTGGAAGAGACCCCTAAGATAACCAAGACCAGCTATCAACACAACACCACCGTGACCCTTAAACTCTGTTCTAAAGTGTCATGTCTACATGTTTTTTTAATACCTCCAAGGATGGTGACTACCCCACCTCCCTGGGCAGCCTATTTCAACATCTGGCAACTCTTTTGTAAAGATTTGGTAAAGATTTACCAAATCTTTGGTAAAGATTTTGTTTTTTAATATCCAACCTAAACCTCCTTTGGTGCAATTTGAGGCCATTTCCTGTTGTTCCATCAACTGATACTAGGGAGAAGAAACCAACACCCACCCTCCTCTAACCGCCTTTCAGGTAGTTGTAGAGAACAAGGAGGTTTCCACTCAGTCTCTTCTTCCTCGATTTGCTTGCCAATTAATTTTAACTTCTTTTTATGGAAACAAAATCAGTTCTTGTGTTTGGATTTGGCATTTTTACAGTTCTTTGTGTTTATCAGCTAGGTAACCCAAAGCAAATACTGTTCAGTTAAATACATAACACTGGAATCATAGAATGGTAAGGTTGGAAGGAGACCTCAAGGATCATCTAGTTCCAACCCACTGCCATAGGCAGGGACACCTCCCACTAGCACAGCTTACTCAAGGCCTCATCCAACCTGGCCTTGAACACCTCCAGGGAGGGAGTAGCCACAACCTCCCTGGGCAACTTGTGCCAGTGTCTCATCACCCTCACTGGTAAAGAACTTCCTCCTAACATCCAGTCTAAATCTTCCCTCTGCCAGTTTAAACCCATTGCCCCTTGTCCTGTCATTGTAAGACCTTGTAAATAGTCCCTCCCCAGCCTTCCTGTAGGCCTCCTTCAGATACTGGAAGGCTACTAGAAGGTCTCCTGGAAGCCTTCTCTTCTCCAGGTTGCAGAGCCCCAACTCTCTCAGTCTGTTCTCATAGCAGAGCTGCTCCAGCCCTCTGATCATCTTTGTGGCCTGATCATCTTTGTGGAGTAGTCCCAGAATCACATAGAAAGGCTCCTAACAGCCACTCTATTTATGGAGGGGAAACGAGGACACTGAAGGCTCAGAGAAATAAGTTGCAAAACCAAAATGTGAAGAACAAACCTAGAGGCAAGGGCAAACCAAAAGATAAGACCAGAACAACTGAGCATGGTGACGGTGCTTAGCTGCAAAATCTACTTGTAAGGAAGAGGGAAAAAAAAAAAAAAAAGAGAAGACACAGGAGAGAACAATACAGGAGGCAAACAGTATGAAAGAACAGGAAGAAAAGAAGAAACAATCCAAACTTTTGTCAAGTTGAAGCTTTATGTTTTACTTCCCTGGAAAATATTGCATCTCCGTTGCACACCTGCAAATGAGCCATCAGAAAAAGGGAGCAGGACAAATCTCAACCCAAAAGAGGAGATATCAATTAAAGTACCAGAAACCTTGTGGAAAATAAATACAACTAAATTAAGAATTATGGAGAAGAGGGGGGAAAAGGGGTAGTGGCTGCCCTTAGAAATCAGAGATTAATCTCAGAGATCAGCTGTACCTATAAAAACATGTACTCTGAATTTCTTTTAATTAAGTTTGATTAAGCTGTTTGAAGCCATTATGGTACCAAACCAGAATTGATGTCCTATATCATTTCTGGGATAGAGAGAAGGTGTGGAGAAGGTGGAGAGACTCTTCTCCCAGGGGCACAATGGAGCCAGGTGGGTGTTGGTCTCTTCTCCCTAATATCAAGTGATAGAATGAGAGGAATTGGCCAGAGGAGGTTTAGGTTGGACATTAGGAAGATTTTCTTTACTGAAAGAGTGGTAACACACTGACCTTGGATGATGGGAAGTTCTGTCCTGATATAAGGAAACAATTTCTTTTATCATGAGATGGCAAAATACTGGAACTGGAGAACAGAGATGTGGGATCTCCATCTTTGAAAAGCTCCAAAACTCAACTGGTCAAGGCCTTGAGTAACCTGCTACAGCTAGATTTGAGTTGAGCAGAAAGCTGGACCAAATGGCTTCTGTGGGTCCCTTCCAACCCACAAGAATTTGTTTTTTGTTCTACACAAGAACCCTTTTTCAAAGTGAGGAATTCTTCATGGCTTGGTATAGCTTTTAACAATAAATTAATCTTTTAGGTAGGGAGATTAAACATGTTTTCCCCTTGATTTCACACAAGAGATCTGACCTTTCACAGGAAATGTGATTATTAGAGGAAAACAATGAATCTATGCAGGTGAAGGTCACATATGTATCTTTAGAAACAAATTCTTCATATATTGTCTGAGCCACTCAGTGGCAAATGTGTATAGCTGTGGCAATAACACCTTTATTTACAGAAGTTAAGGCTGCACCAAAAGCCATGAATAAATGATGAGGCCATTGGTGAAGACATTCACCAATTAACAAGCAGCAGCTGTTTGTCTTCTTTTCTTAGGGTACAATTGATTAAAATTGCATGCTTCATTTAAGCAAAATTCTCTTGTACTTTACCAAAGGGGAGAGAAAATTTATTTCAAATAGAGCAGTTTCTTTTCTGATTTATTGAACATCTCCCTAGCTGAATACAAATTAGAAATCTATTTTGTTTTGTTGTGTATAATATGCAGACACTATTCTAAAAATCAGACTTAAAATATTTTGAATATTAATCAGAGATGAATTGTAACAAACAACAGTTGGTGCAACAAGTTATTTCAGGCTTAAACTGCACTTGTTTTTTACAGACTCACAGAATCATAGAATTGTTTAGGCTGGGAAAGACCTTTAAGATCAGTGAGTCCAAACATTATAGAATCATAGAATGGTTTAGGTTGGAAGGGACCTCAAAGATCACCTAGTTCCAATCCCCTGCCATAGGCAAGGACACCTCCCACCAGTACAGGTCACTCAAGGCCTCGTCCAACCTGGCCTTGGACATCTCCAGGGAGGGAGCAGCCACAACCTCCCTGGGCAACCTGTGCCAGTGTCTCACCACCCTCACTGGAAAGAACTTCCTCCTAACATCCAGTTTAAATCATAGAATCATAGAATGGTAAGGTTGGAAGGAACCTCAAAGATCATCTAGTTCCAACCCCCTGCCATAGGCAGGGACACCTCCCACTAGTACAGCTCACTCAAGGCCTCGTCCAACCTGGCCTTGAACACCTCCAGGGAGGGAGCTGCCACAACCTACTTGGGCAACCTGTTCCAGTACCTCACCACCCTCACTGTAAAGAACTTCTGCCTGACATCTAGTCTAAATCTCCCCTCTGCCACTTTAAACCCATTGCCCCTTGTCCTGTCATTACAAGACCTTGTAAATTGTCCCTCCCCAGCCTTCCTGTAGGCCCCCTTCAGACCTTGGAAGGCTACTATAAGGTCTCCTGGAAGCCTTCTCTTCTCCAGGTTGAAGAGCCCCAACTCTCTCAGTCTGTCCCCATAGGAGAGCTGCTCCAGCCCTCTGAGCATCTTCGTGGCCCTCCTCTGGATCTGCTCCAACAGTTCAATGTCCTTCGACATTGACATAGTGTCCTAGTACTGCCAGGTCACCACTAAACCCTGTCCCTCATTACCACATCTCCATAGCTTTCAAACCCCTCCAAGGATGAGGGCTTCACCACTGCCCTGGGCAGCCTGCTCCAGGCTTTGACAACCCTTTGGAGGAAGAAGTTTTTCCTCATGTCCAACTTAAACCTCCATAGTGCAACTTGAGGCCATTTCCTCTTATCCTGTCACTTGTTACTAGGGAGAAGTGACCAACATCCACATGATTACAACCTCCTTTCAGGTTGTTGTAGAGACCAAAGCGGTCTCCCTTCAGCCTCTGCTTCTCCAGATTAAACACCACCGGTTCCCTCAGTTGCTCCTCATAAGACCTGTGCTCTAGACCCTTCACCACCTTTGTTGTCCTTCTCTGGGCCCACTCCAGCACCTCAATATCCTTCTTTAAGTGAGGGGCCCTAAAAGTAAACACAGTATTTGAAGTGAATCTATTAAAACATTTGTTCACATTTTAGGAGAGGTTTCCTTCTCTGTGGAAAAAAATCTCTGCAATGCCAACTTGGAGATTGATGCCTGAAAAGACTTTAGGAATTAGTGTTTACCATTAGCCTAAGAAAACTAGAACTTCTGGGAAATGTCTGTATGAATTGCCTGACTCCAAGCAGACATTATTAAAGCCTGAAAATGTTCATTAGAAACAGGTATTTATTCATCATTTATCATTGATGATTTTTATGTTATTCTCCCAACATCTGAACACTTGCCAGGTACAGAGGTCACTCTTGTTTCTGTCTGCTTGAGAACACCCTTTCTCTACTTGGTTTCATCCCACTGGCCACCTCCCATAGCAATTTTTAACAGCTTCAGAAGTACAACATGCTCAAGGCAAGGTATTAAGTGGCCAGCTGAAAAGAAATGTAATTTATATAAATGAAATGCTAAGTCAATAAAAAATAAAATGTTAAGTAAGTCTCAGAAACAAGCAAGCACATCCACAGTTTGATAGACGCATTTATGGTATCATAATCATGTTCTTCCTAAATCCAGAAGGCATGAGACAGGCTTCACACCAAGCACACAGCTGCTTTTCCACCTGTTTATCTGAAACAATCAACATCTGGCTAAGGAAAAAAAAATATTTTAAAAATAATAATTTTGGGGGGAAAAAAAAGGAAGGAGGAAATCAAGTAATGTTTTATTCTTAATTTTTAAACTTATGTTAGATGGCACTCTGGAGACTATTATAACTATAGTTAGAATAGTTACATAGAAAAAAATGTATTCCCTATTTGTTGATCTGAGTATTAAAATAAAATAATGTGATATCCTTAGTATCTGCTCAGAAAACCCTCTTTTTAAAGATTNCCAACTGAGACTGTGACAAGCCCAAGTGGCTTATCTTTTGTTTTGAGTACTTATTCCTAAACATCTCAGCAAGCCTATGAGTGAAGTAGACATCACCCTTGGTTTTTTTCCTTTCACAGCCTACATTATAGTTTTTCTCTATTAAAATATTCCAATTAGCCTTAAACCAGCACACCTCTAAAAAGAAAAGAATGAATCACATGCCCCTTCAAGTATCCCCCAATACTTTCCAAACATTTCAGCACATTGCAAGGGATCTTTGGAGGTCTCTTCCAACCCATCAGAGGTGTTTTCTGCAAGGGATCTTTGGAGGTCGCTTCCAACCCATCAGAGGTGTTTTCTGCAAGGGATCTTTGGAGGTCGCTTCCAACCCATCAGAGGTGTTTTCTGCAAGGGATCTTTGGAGGTCTCTTCCAACCCATCAGAGATGTTTTCTGCAAGGGATCTTTGGAGGTCGCTTCCAACCCATCAGAGATGTTTTCTTCAGTGATTTCAAAGGACATATATTATGTCCCTCAAAACCTAACAGGATTTCAGGTTCTGCATTGCTGTTCCCATACTGATGCATCTGTCAGATCTAGGTATCAAGATATAATCTTTATTGGAACATATTTATTTTCTTCATTATAAGGTAAATGAAGACCAGAATACAAACAGCTATAATCATTGTTTTTCCAATTAAAGCAGAGCCTTTTCAGTTCTGTTCTTGTGCCCTTTGAAAGAGATTTAAAATTGTCCCACACAGGGAAAACCTTATTTACAAGTAAACTCAACTGCTCCTGAGAATTAGCTGTTCTTATATGAAAAATGGCCTTTAGAGACAAGAAAAGGCATTTGCACATGTAAATATCTCATCTGCACTTGTACTTAAAGCAATGTCTGAATATTAGACATCGCTGGAAAATACCAAAGGGGAACAACACGTTTTCATCTGCAGACAGGAGTACTAAAATACAGCTAGAATGTGAGACTGAAGGTATCAGGGTTTATCACAAATTGAAGTATTCATCAAATATTTCCCAAAATTCTGAAGTCCAGCACATTATAACAGCTATTTAAAAAAAAAAAAAAACTCTTTCAAAAGAGCTGCATTTATTAGAGCTTACTTAAATATGTCTATATGTTTGGATTCTGGGTATAGCCAAAGAGGTATATATGGAACAGAAGACAACTGGACAAAAAAAAAAGTTAGTACTAATACAGTCTGATTCTGCCACCTAGTGACAACCTTCCCTATGTAAATTTTCAGAGGACATGACTACACATGTCAGCAGGAAACACATTCTTCTGTAGGAAAAGGATCAAAGTGTGCTGCCTTTATAACCATACTACCAAACAATGGATTTTACTGCCACTGTCACTTCATATTTAGTTCAAATAAATCAGAAAAGGAAAGATACAGTACTCACTTGTGACACTACCTAAAAAGTACATTCTCTAAGGACACAGAAAGTATTGCTTTGTTACCAGTGACTGTAGAATTGTCATTTGGGAGGTAACTAACAAATTGGCAGGGTGAAAATCAAACCAGCCCAAGAAAATCAGAAGCAGCTGTGCATGCAGAGCCATCACTGTCCCTGGAGGTGTTTAAAAGGTGCAGAAATGTGGTGCTGAGCACCAGACTTGATAGACCTAGATAATGGTTGGTCTCGATGATCTTGAAGGCCTTTTCCCAACCTGCGTTATTGCTCCATGGACCAACTTTCTCTGTATATGAAATCACACTAAAATAGACCTGAAGAAGGAAGACTTGCAGATTCCTAGGTATGCAATAGCTCTGAAATACCCGCTCCAACAGTTCAATGTTAGTGTTCCCCCTGTCCACATGCAACAGGGTAGAAAAATATTCTTTAAAATAGAGCAGAAGACTATTCCTTGATCATATTTACAGTAAAAATAGTATTATTCAAGATCTTTACCAATAAATCATTTGAAATGTTAATAATAATATAGTACAAGATTAGAATTTTTAATTTCTCTTTTGCAAAATAATGCGTTTGCAGCAAATATCCAACATTTAAATCACTCTCACCTTTAAAATGCTTCACAAACCTGAAGACAGTACCACATTAACTTTGCACCTACGTATATATGACTCCATGTATGCAGCATTGCATCTCCTTTCTTTGACTGAATCTTAAAACCACTATCCTGATGATCATCTTCTCTCTGCTGCTTCTTCTGGGGCCCAAAGCAACTGAATATACTGGTGTATCACTTTTGTAACTCCAGCATGTGGTTTATTGATGTAGGCTTTCCTAGAAAGAATAAATATTTTAAAACATTACTTCCATAATCTAGTTGGTGAATATTTTCATATATGGGGAAATTGATTTTGAAGATTCAATGATAATTTGGTTTTTAGATTGAGCACTTCTACCTGTAATAGATGCTTGGACAACCACAAACACACCCAGAAACTATGTGCATATTTAGCAATGATGTCAAAGTAACAGAATCAGCTTTCATATGTATTATCAGATGGAGAAATAATATCTAAAGTGATTGCATTGGATTCCATCAGAAATCTGGCGTGGTTGCCATACTAACACACTGAGCCTCTGCACTGAGTTTTAACACAATCTCTCTCCTTTTCACTATAAATCTTTCTGTATACACAGAGCTACTCTTGCCTTAGCTTCTTTTCAATGAACCTGAGATGCCACGAGCTTGCAGGAAGGCTTTGGGCTGCACTATGCCAACAGGCAGCTTAAGTCACAAAGCAAGGAAATATAAGTAGTGCAAAATTTTAAATGATCACAAATTTAGAGTAATTCAGAACCAATATCCCACCATATTGGTACTATAATATATAATGCTGAAAAATAATGTACATCTTCATATACATATGGGTCTACAAAGAGGTCTTTAATTAACCAACCAATTCCAACATCAAATGCTAAATTTCCTGACTGTGAAAAAAGAACCTCTCTCCTTTTGTGATGACAGGAAAAAAACTCAGAGATATAGTAGCTTGGATGACAACACCCACGGTGCCCTCTGTTTGCAAAGCACTGCTTTACAAACAGACACCCAGAAAGTGAGAAGACCAAAAATCTGGCATTTTAAATTAGACAAGACATAACCAGTCAAGTCAAGCAATTTTAAACCCCAACCAGCAGTTTTGTTTCTGGTTAAATCACTTTCAATAACAAAAATCTAGATATAAGAAAGATCGTTTTGAAAACAAAATGTGGCTCTTGATCAGCATTAATATAATGAGAAAAACGCATAAGTAAGAATAAAATCTGTGTGAGGGGTGAAAAGAGACAAGAAAATTCAGTGTTGTATATACTCAGGGAAGACAAGATCCCATAAAAATGGCAGAAGAGTGAAAGATGCATTTCCAGTAATAAAAAAAACCTTTTCTTTTACAAGTCGTAGAAACATACAAGTATTTCAGCTGGAAGAGACCTCTAAGATCATTGAGTACAACCATCAACCTAAGATCAACAAGGCCATTAAACCATGTCCCAAAGTGCCATGTCTCCACATTTCTTGAGCACCTCCAGGGACAGTGACTCCACCACCTCCCTGGGCAGCCTGTTCCAATGCCTGACCATTGTTTCAGTAAAGAAATTTCCATAACATTCAATATAAACATCCCCTGACACAGTTTCAGGCCATCGAATTGAACACCTCCAAGGACAGTGACTCTACAGCTTCCTGGACAACCTAATTCATTAGGATGTCTGATAGGCTCTCAAAAAAACAGAGTGAAAAAGTCAAACTCTGAGAATATCCACACACCACTGAGCAGTCTGGATGCTAAATGGTATAAACACTTATAGCTGACTCCTAAAAAGAGTCATTTTTAACATAAATTTCCCTTAATAATGTAAAACAAACAACAACAACAAAAAAAACCCACCACAAAACAAAACAAACAAAAAACCAACAAAACCAACAAACTCTACAGTTGTTAGGATCATAAATATTTCCTGAACTCCATCAAAATATTCCTAGGTTTCTTTGGGAAGTTTCACAGGGGCTGTGCATGGAATAACTTTAAAACATTTCAATTGGCCATCAGTTGTGTTTTAAAACATCACAAGATATATCTAATATCTACCAGCTTGAATTTACTATGAGAAAGTCAGCAGAGTTTTCTGGGAGCTCTACCACACCGTGCCAAAGTAGTATGAGGATGGGAATTTTTTTAAGACAATGAGTAACACAAAACATGTTGCATTTAACCAAACCCACCCAGCATTTATTCTCTCTCTGACCCACGCTCTTCTGCATTCACTCTACATAAGCCTATGCAAACTAAATGTCAACTTGGCTACCTCTCTTATGACAAAAATACCTTACAAGTATATTCGTAGCGTGTTATTAATTAATTATACCCCTTGGTGGTAAAACTTCTATCACTTTGGCACCAGCAGCAGCAATGAGCTTAGATAAGAAGCAACTAGGCTCAGCACCATCCATGTAGTGTAACAAACTGATTTAATGTTCTCCACCCAGGTGGTAGAAATGCTTGAAGCAAGTTTTTACATCCTCTCTGTGTAAGATATCCCTTTTTTTTTTTAAATGGCATATTCCCTTTAAACATACAGTCTGAATTATCACAGTGTCTAAATTTGCTCTTGTTGCACCTGAGCTATAGTTGTAGGCACCTGCTCTTTTGATAAAACAGTTTAATTTCTCTGAAGAAAATTTCTCTCTCATTGCAAAGCTGTGAAGCAGCAAAATCTGAAAGTCCTCCAGGCTTCCCAATCCATTATACTTTTACACATTGTCAACTACAATTTACATAGTTTCCAGAAGCATACAGTGGAGAACAGTGTATTAGCAAATACAAACCATCAAAACTTACTACCACCTTCAGAACTTCTAAAAACCAGAAAATAAACCACCTCACACTAGAGGAAGTCACAGTACAGAGGCTGTAGAGAGGTAGAGGTTACTGATAGGAGAAGAGGAAATGTCATTAAGTTATGCCAGGGCAGGTTTGGGTTAGACATTAGGAAAATTTTCTGCAATGAAATGGTTATCAAAGACTGGAACAGGTGCCCAGGGAAGTGGCACAATCACCGTCCCTGGATGTATTTAAAAGCCTTTAAGATATGGTGCTCAAGGATATGGTACAGTGGTGGCACTGGTTACATAATTGTTGAACTTTATGACCTCGAAGGTCTTGTCCAACCATAGCAATTCTGTGATCCTGTGAACTTCATCCCTCTGTCCAGTTAAGTTCTCTGTCCAAAGAAGCCTTCAGAAAAAGCTCAGGATCACATCATCCAGCTCTTGTTTTATATTTATACTTCTGCTACCAACTTGCCTGGGTAACTAAGTCCTACTCAAATGAAATTAAAAATCCAAAGTTTTTCTGAATGATGTTCAAATCCCATCTTACCTGTTTATTTCTTGGAGCATACAGAAATGCTAAAAACAACTGATTTACACACACACATATATATATAGGTGGTTCCAGAAGTCTGGGTTCCCCCACTCACTCCCACCTATGGTTTTTCTACAGTCTGTAACTGCAAAGTTGTACTACTTTTCTTCAAATTTTACCTAAAACATTTACAGCAGTTTCTGTAGAAAGGAATATATTAAACACATGCCTACTTCATTTCTGTTACCATATACAGGGTGGTGAGACACTGGCACAGGTTGCCCAGGAAGGTTGTAGCTGCTCCCTCCCTGGAGGTGTTTAAGGCCAGGTTGGACAAGGCCTTGAGTGACCTGTGCTAGTGGGAGGTGTCCCTGCCTATGGCAGGGGCTTGGAACTAGATGATCTTTGAGGTCCCTTCCAACCTAAACCATTCTGTAATTCTATGATTTTATACAGACCTCTACCACTTCCATTTCATTACTCGTTCTCATTTAAATCTCATTTTCTCTAAATGAAGAGGAAATGTTGTCTTCATTGGCAACAGTTAATAGTTTTTTTAGCTAAATCTGGATGCATTTTATCAATACTAATGGTGTCCTGTAATTATCACTATGCGTAAGACAATTATAATCACTAACCAAGAATTTGCATCTTGTTAAAAATACTCTGTCTTTTAAAGAACTGGAAAAAATCTTGCCAATTTGATTGAGGAAATCACATTTTCCACAGACAATGGAAGTCTCAGAATTTTCCATGCTTTTAAGCTCAGAGAGCTGGACATAATACTGCAGATATGGCCTCACTAAGGCAGAGTAGAGGGGAGAAGAGAATCTCCCTAGACTTCCTGGATGTTGATGATACAACACAGTGATTAGGATCAGATATATTTTACCTAGAGAAGAAAGAGAGAAACAAACCCCTCTCCTTCACATTTTGCTACAGCCAAGACTGGAATATATTGCCCTGCTTGTATAAAATTATTCTTTGTGATTTATTCAATAAAGGCCATGACTGAAAGTAACTGAAAAGAAAGTGTAGAAACAATGAGCAGGCAATTTTAATATTCATCAGTTCTTTCAAAGCTCATGAAAACATTCATAGTTCTTAAAAGCAAACTGCAACTGTATTCTGGTGTATAAAATAAAATACAACCTTTACACACCGACAAAAGTCAACAAAATTAAATAATCCCATTTTAGAGGGTCTAAATATTTTTCAAGTGAAGGATTTGAGTACTAAAGGGACCAAGTTGTTCAGCATGGAGAAGAGGCTGAGGTGAGACCTTCTCACTCTCTATGGCTCACTGAAAGAGGTCAGAGTCAGGTGGGGGCCAGACTTTCCTTCCTAGTGACAAGCAATAGGACAAGAAGGATTAGCCTCAAGTTGGGCTATAGGGAGTTTTAAGTCGGACGTTAGGAAAAATTCCTTGACTGAAAGAATGATTTAGCATTGGAACAAGCTTGCCAGGGAAGTAGCACAAACACTGTCGCTAGAAGTGTTAAAAAAACATGAAGATGTGGCACTTAGGGACATAGTTTAGTGGACTTGGCAGCGCTGGGTTAATGGTCAATGATCTTAGAGGCCTTTTTCAATCTTAATGCTTCTATTTATCATGAGAGATACCAGATTTCATTACCATGACCATAAAGCCCTTCCTAGTGTACTGCAAAAATGGTTCTAGTGCTGCTGTTTCATTTAGCACTATCAAAGGAAAACAAATCAAAGGTATCTTTCTGGAACCTTTCAAAGTTAAGATGACATAAAATGTGACATTTTGCTCAGAAGGAGCAACACAGTTACTGAAAACAAAGAAAAAACAATACAGCAGGTATTTTTCTTAATCAACATGTAAAATTATATTTGCTTCCATCTACACAGGTAAACAGAAATTCAGGATTCAAATATCATTCCTTAGATATCATTTACTTTTAGCTTGCATCTAACAACTAGAATGAAGTTTGACTCCACATAAAGGGCTACTCTACCTTGATAAAATAAGCTACATTTCCCCATTTTTTTCAACCATACAGGACTCTCAGATATATTAATCACATTTTCTGGAAGAAAATTTGGCTTGATTTATATCAATGGCAAAGTTCCCACTAAATTCAAAGGCCAAACATTTAGTTCTGCATCTGTAATGAACCAGACATTCATACTAAATACAATCTGCATATATAACATCAAGAAGGACCTGATTTGGCAGAGCATAGCCATACCAATGCACACTGACTTCCCTAATATTTTGGCTTGATTAATGACTGTAGGATAAATGCCAAAGAATGAAAACTGACTTCATTTAGATCTCCAACAGAATTTTAGTGACCTGGTTAGGGTTGGAATATTGCAGCATTTCAGGTAAAATCAATGCAAAATAGTGACATGAGATTTTCTGGGTCTCAAGTTGATGATCAGAGCATTACAACACCTCTGTAATGAAAACCAACAATGACAGTGACCAAATGCATCTGAAAGCTGCTAAGCCAGGGCAGGATCACATGAAAGCAATCTCCTAATGTCAAAACGATACAAACTTCTGAGCACATTGATGCTTGCCAGTTCCCAGTGACAGTAACTGTGTGACCAGGGGAAAACAGCCACGTCAACCTCAGCTCGGTTCCTACAGTACTGGAAATATATGTTCAACCCCAGTGTGAAAGTCAATCTTTCACAAAAACAAAGTTCTCATCCTTTAGCCTGAGTTTTTAAGTGCAGTACTGCAGCACTGTGTTTTGTAGGAGTACAGTATTTGTTTCTCCAAAGACAGTCATAATGTTCATCTTTCTCACATATCATGGTTTACTAAATAAAAAAAATTAGTTACGAGTTCCTTCAAACCTAGTAAGGATAAGCAAGAACTAATAAATGAAGATTTTTTTTTTTGCAATGTGAAACCAATCAAAATTTGTAGTGATGAAATTTTTTTTTTCTTTTTATGTTAATAAATAAACTAGATTTTTAAAAATAACATACGCTTCTTCCATTCTGCATTATCTAAAACATTAGCAATCCGTGCCCACGGAGAAAGGAAAAATCCACAGTGCAGAGAAATGCAGACGCCTGTGATGTAAAAACATCCTGGGGTGAAGTAGATGCAATATATTTTATTGGGCAAACATTAAAGAACCAAAAAAACAAACAACCAAAAAAAACCAAAAACCAAACCACCCAAACCCAATCATCAATCAAACCCCAAAGAGTTGGTTAGAATATCTTAGAACACAGAACATTACTTCTAGAGTAAAGAGAATTCTTATTCTAACATTCATCAGAGCAGCAATGACCACTTTAAAAGTTTCACGCCTGCTGTCAAAAGTTGTAAACTGAAGCCATGAATTCCCAAAACAACATCTCAGCCACACTCTGCTGACAGAGCAAGTCTGCCCATCTCTGCAGCAACCTCTTCTACAGCTAGAGACACCTTCTGATTTTGAGGTAGGTAATTTGAATAACCTGTATGACTCCTTTTCAAACTGCTTGGGTTAAATCATGGCTTCGTTTTGTCAGCCGATGACTGCTGGGTGACCAGAGGCTTCCTTTCAGCTTGATCCCTTGTCAGCTGCCTGAAAGTCTGTCACCACCACTATTTACCACTATCTGTAAATACTTCATCTTGTTCATTTTCCAGCACAATGCACACCTTCCTCTTTCAGAGCTCAACATCCCTTCCCTATGCTCCACTTTACCTCGCCTAGATCCGTAAATTCCTATTCCAGGCCATGAAAAATCTTTCAGCCTTCCCATTCAAAGAAAAACATAACCCCATCACTAATCTTTTCACAAAGTTCCAAACTTGTTCTCAGAGACTTTCCAGAAAATATTTCTCATCAGTTTACAAAGTGAGAGGCCTCTGACAAAGAGCCTGGTGCTTCTCTCTTCCCTGCACTGCCACAGCACTAGTTTTTGTTGCTGTCCCATCAGACATTTTGGCCCCTACCCAAACTTCTTGTCTGTAGTTCCTGTCATCTGGAACAAACTGTACTAACACTGTCTAGCTGACTCTTCATCTTATTGCAAATCCAAGTTCAAAATATCCTTTATTCTTTTCCCTGTGAATTATCTCTATTTCTTCCTCCTCCTGCTGTTCCAGCTCTGGAAAGCGTTAAGTCTACAGCATGAATATTATTCTAATGACCTGAAAAGAGAATGCTGGTCTTGCTTTTTCTAAACAACATAAAGAGAATAGAAAACAGATGAAGAATAGAAAACAGATGAAGATATCCCATTACATTAAAAACTACTAATAAATTGGAACAGAATTCCATTTAGGTCTCCTATCATCCATCTTCTTAAGATGTCTTGGTGTTTAAGTAACAGTTAAAGACATTCTCTAAAACAGCTCAGGAAAAAAGTACTTGCAAAAAAATTCACATAGCTACCAGTTTATTCTTCATGTCATTATTCAAAGGAAGGGTAAACAAACAGATCTGGTGCCTAGATGACAGTTTTGTGGATAATGCTCTCACGCAGCTATACTGCAGAGGATGAGATAGTTAATGGTTTCATTAAGCAAGTGGTGGTGATAAATATGGTAATCTACAAGAAAAACTTGCTTTGAGCTCTCTCCTTTTATTTTTAATTATCACAGTTATGGGCCTCATACCAAGCCAGTCCATCCCTCAGTCCTTTCCTGGAGATGACCCAGGTACAGTGAGCTCTGGCAATAACCTCCCAACCTCTTCCTTCACCACCATCTCCTCTTCTAAGTCTCCATCACCAAAAAAAAAAAAAAACCAAAAAAAAAAAACCAAAACCAAAAGCCCCCCAAAAAAAAAAAAAGCCAACCCTGATACTGTGATACTGTGATACCCATCATGCTTATCAGACAAAGCAAAATCCAGGTGGCAGGTGGGACAACTGCAATACTAATGTGAACCTACTACCTGTTACTCCATAATGACACATGCCAGGTCTTTCTAGAAGTACTTCTTAGGTATCAGTGGTACAGAAATAAATCTTAGATATGGAATTGTAGAATTATGTTGGTTGAAAGAGACCTTTAAGACCATCAGGTCCCACTGTTAACCCAGCACTGCCAGATCACGACTAAATCTACCAAAGAAAAACAGATATTGCTAATTAAAATAATTAAAATTGCTCATGGTGCTGATTTGGGATGGGTGGGATATTGGACATTTAGTAAAATCCTGAATTGTACATTTACTTTACCTTTTCACCTTTTAAAAATAGAAGTTGCTTCAACTTTATGTCAGTTTATCACAAACTCTATGTAATCTATTGGTAGAAACAAAACTCAAGAGGTTTTCCTTTATTTCCAAAGTGCAAAGTGACTGCATTGTACCCAGAGCCTGTTGGAACCATAAAGCAGCTTCCGACCATTAAAGACTCCACATGAAAGAGAATTTCCTTAATTTGAATCTTTCAGGGTTAAATTAATCTCAAACCATCTCTCAAGTCACTAGCTATAAGGCTGCACTTCCTCTTCTTAATAAATCTGATTGACATTTTAAAAGATTATGCTTTTTTTTATTAATTTCAATATTACCAAATATGTAAAAATTATATTGTGATTTTAACCAAATTCCACTTTCAGTTCACAATTAAGAGAGAAGGAAAAAAAAAAGATCCCCAAGAGGTGTTTTAGGTACTTTTCCTTCACTTTCGTATAAATGTGAAAATGAAGAATCTCAAAACCAAGGAAAAATAATTCTTGTACATGCACAATTTCAGCTCAAACCCCATAACGTTCTCATTCACTAGTGGGAAAACAGTGAGTTAAACCTGGGTTTTTTATTTGCTGACTTGAAATGCTTTGTTCTAACCCAATCCATCACTGACTGTCAGCACATCTAGGACCAGTAATGCAAAACTAATAATATTTTACCAGCCAACAAAACCTTAAGTGGAAATTAAAGCACAATAGAGGTGTGACTCGACTGTACTGCTAGAGTCTGTCTCATAAGATGGAAATTCTCTATTTTAGTTTTACAGTTTGCTCAATAAACAGTAATATAGTTACAGTATAACCAAGGTTAAACGTTTCTGTCAGTAGGCCAACAGAGAAGCTAACAGAGTTTTCAAACGAGGGGGTTTTTTTCTACATTTGTTTGTCCTCTGTTGGCCAGGCACCAACCTCTCATATTCATAGGAAAAAAAAAAAAAAAAATCCTGCAGAGGCTATTAAAGTGTCATTTTTAGTAGTAGGACTCCATAAATCATAGTGATGTTCTCACCTCCAGGTTCTACTAGTGTTTGGCACTGCCTCCTCCCTCAATCAGCTCCAGTGGGTTTATGTGTGCAGGTTTCTGGCTCAGCTTTTATTGTGCACAAGGAGACCCCTGCCACCATCCCCTGTCCTACATCTATCACAGAAAAGCTCTTTAGCGAGGATTTAATATGGCCCAAAATAGAGCCATTGCTCAACCCTCCTACTTGCAACACCCTGCCTTGGCAGGCTGGCTGCCCTGTGGGAATGGCGGCACCATGATATTGGGGATGGTGAGCTGATGGTCCAGAAGACAGCCTGGTCTTCTCCTTGCCCTGGATAATCTTGTGTTCCTGGAGTCCCACAGCTGAGGCCACCGGTCTCAGGATCTGGGAAACCAGAGGTGGCTTGGCAAGGTAATTCAGTCCCAAGCTATCTGTGTAGGTAAAAGCAAAGAACATCTACTTTCAGATGCCATCTGTCCTTCAGAACTGCATTGGCTCCACGCAACCCTTGGTTGGTCTCTTTAAGAAAAATAGAGATGAAACAGATAACGGCTCCTGGTTGAAAGATCAAGCATTGTACCAGGCACACAGCTAGAAATCTGTTACCAGCTCACATTTTTTTTTATGTCAAAAGGAAAAAACAGCAACAGCTTCAGGACAAATGTAATTCAAGGTTAGGAACAGCTCCTCTACTTCCAGCTGCAAAAATGTAGCTGCATATCCTGGTGGACATACATGAGTGCTGGAGGGGTTTGGCATCAAAAGATTATGTGCTGGAAAATCAGATGGAAAGAGAAAGTGTTCCTAACAGCATCTGCTGATTCTCATCTAACAAGAATAAACTATAATTTTGCTTTCTAAAATGCGATATATTTTAGGCTTCATTTGCTTCATTAAATTTACTTTGTAATCTGAAACCCTCTATTTAAACGACAGTCTCGACAGGGGGAAGGGGAAAGAAGCGACACCCTAAATTCCCATTGCTGTTGCAAAACTTTGCTGCCAAAATGGGGGAAGAAAAATGGAACAGAGAAGAACTTTGTAATGCCATTGGTATCAGAAATCCAAATTCTGCTCAAATTGCACACAGAAGATCCTCCTCTTCCTCTGAAAGACTTAATAAGAACGCTGCAAAGAGTACCTACATATTAAGAAGGCTTTATTAAAGACACAGAACATGTTATGTGGCATTTACTGCTTTCCTCCAGTGTGTTCTCAGCAGCACTTGCACAATGACAGATAATTTCAATCAATAACAAAATTCTCATTGATATATTTGAAAGCAGCCTATACCCTAATTTAGTAAAAGCACTCATCTGCAGCAAGTGTTTCTCTTCTTTATTAGAATTAATTAAATCCTGTATTATGCTAAAAAGTTAATCTTGTGAATTCTTAAGGGCATGTTATAATGATGGCAATTGGAAGAAAAGATCAAGAAGCCTTATCAGAAAAGGGTGCAATCCTCCAAAGGGAAGAAGAGCCCTGGCAAAATAGCAAAGACAAAGACAAACCATGAACATTTGCATCAAATGTTCACCAGAATAGTCCAAAGCAGGTGGAGGACACAACAGAAAGACATCATGAGGTCAAATCATGGACTAAAAGAGGCAAGATCAGAAATTAGGACTCTGGCATATTTAGTAGCAAAAAGCCATTGCTTGGATGTCTTAATTTGCAAAGGCAATGCTTAATCATGTTCCTAACCCAGTGTTTGGCTGTGTTCATTAGGCTCCTCCACTGCCAGAGAACCTGTTGGTCTGATGCTCCAAGAAGAGGCTCAAATTACTCAATCATCTACCTCGATGAAGATTAGGACAAAGCATTTACATGACTTATTTTAGCAAAGATAAATAATGAAAACTTGTTAACAGCTCATTCTATTAAAACATTTATTATCATGGAAAGGAATGTTAGTTTCACAATATTTGGGTTTCAAACAGTAAACATTCTAGCATTTAAACTTGCTGTCTTCCATTACAAGTACTAAAAAGGAAGAATAAAAATATTCTGTGGTACAACCATTCAAATTTGTTCAATGAACCAGAAAATATTGGTGTCCAATGTCTTAATGCTTTGAAGTCTAGCCTGCAATGGAGGAAAGCACAGATCACATACTGCTACTGCTGCAAAGCCTGTGAAAAAAAGTAAAATGCAAGACAACAACAATTCACCTCTTTGCTTCATGCTGTTTGAAACTGAACTTCACCAAAATAATCCTCTATGGGATTGCAGTCTCATTCCCCACACAATATTTGTGTCTTACTGGTTGATTTCAACCACAGTTAGAGAGGCAGAGATCTCAAGGGCAGTGAGTTTGCAACAACAAATAGGGAAAGATGCAGTTTGCATCTGCACTTATTTTTGTAGTCTCCAACAACAAATAGGAAAGTAAACACAAAATCAGATAAACCATATCAGGAGAAACCATTAGATATCAATGCATCCACCAAGTGATTTTCAAGTTCAGCTGAATGTGACCTAATTCAGTGCTGCTAAGTGTTAAATCTGGACTCCTGTCACCTTCTCAGCTATCACGGTATGTCCTCACTTGTCCTCGTGTTAGTCAAAAGCCTATTTTGCAGTACTGTTGATGCCAGAGAGTGGGCAGATACATCACCTGGTCCTTTTGCCTTTCAGAGATACTCCTCCATAAGATCATATTTGATTCTGGCCTTCAAACTGGGCAGTCTGTTAGTCTTTGCTGCCAGCCACTCTAAGTGCCAATAATCAGCCTGGTTTTGTGTGCAGCATATAATTAGACTTATCTCATTTGGATTGAGATATTCAGACTGGTGAACAAAAGGTTTTCTCTTACTTCTCTTTGTTGGCTTTCTCTGCTGCTGTCATCAGAGGAGGCATTAATAGCACTGTAGCAAATATGGTTTAAAGCTGTGAAATAAGGATAATTTGTAACAAGAAGCAATAACTTTTACTATATTCTTTAGTGCAGAAAAACTCGGTACAGAGAAAAGGCATATCAGAGTTTTGCTCAGAAACTGTTCATCAAGACACTATCAGTATCATTGCTCAACAGGACACTTGCCTCTGGAGCTAAAATAAAAAATGTAATTTAATATTTGTGCTACAGTACAGATCGGTCAAGATTAGGAGACTCTGTTTTGTTACTTTGGAGTCCTAAGAGTTGGAGTTACTTACGTCAGTAATTTTTTCTTCCCCCATCTTTCAAGGCCAGTTCTGGTGCCCTTGAAGGATTAGAATTGGCATCACTCTGCTTTTTTTTTTGTTGTTGTTGTTTTTATGTATCAAGTATATTTGCAGCAAAAGCTGTTAAAGCCTTGCAAGATTTCCAAGCAGAGTTAATGCACAGAGTATATAACAAGACTCTTTACTACTCTGGGTTTCCAAAGCACCATAAATAACACAATAAATACACTGGCTACTCCTGATGGATGCTTTCAAGCAGCAGTTATGTCCCGTTAACTGGATGGGACTTGCAGCCCCTGCGTTGTTTTTCCTGCACCCAGGGGTGAAGCTCATTGTGTTGGGATTAGCCAACCACATGACCATCTCTGCAATCACAATAATCACTTCCTAGCCTCCTATTCACAGCAGCTGGGAGTGATAAAGGTCAGACTCAGCGTGATCTTTCCCAATTATTCTCCAGCCTGGTCGAGCTGGAGACAAGAGCAAACGGTGCTCTGATACTCATGGTCTGGCGTATTGTACTTCAACGTGCTGCTGAAGTGCAAAAGCTACTCAGCTTCCGTTTAACAGTTTTTGGGTTAATCACTGCAATTTTGAAGACTTTGGATGATCTTTTAAATGTATTTTCTTGAAGCTTGTTCACATTACTAAACTACTCAAAGTCTGACAAAGAGATCACAAAGGCACCAGCTGAACCCCAAAACTGAACTTTGAAACTGAAGAGCTGGGAAATACTAATCCTGAAGCAAGGAGAAACGGATTTCCCCAGGTTTAGAGGGCCTGAATGATAAATCAGTGCACAAAAGGCTCCTTCCATTACTAATGTATGGTTGCTGGGAATAATACATGTAAGAAAAATGGAGTTTTTAACCTTTTCTCCAGAGATCCACTGCTTTTCAGAATTACTTGACTGTAGCGATGGTGATGAAGAAGAAATACTGGTATGTGGAGAAGACTTAGAGCTTAATCCCTTTGATGGCTTGCCCTACTCTTCCCGTTATTACAAACTTATGAAAGAAAGAGAAGACCTTCCAGTATGGAAAGAGAAATACACTTTTATGGAAAGCTTGCTTCATAATCAAATTGTGATTGTGTCAGGAGATGCTAAGACTGGCAAGAGCTCTCAGGTTAGTATATTTGGTTGGGGGCTATATTTATTATTTTGAGAACATTTAATGTTGTATTTCTCAGAGTTACTATTATTACTTTACTAATACTGTATATTTTTGAAGCAGAAAAAAAATCTTTTTTGCCTTAAATTGACTGTTCACTGCAGTTGCTCCTTACTTACATTAGGTATATCAAAATCCAGATTTGTATTATACTAGTCCCTGGTTTCTGCTAGGAGTGGGCTGTTGCTGTGCTGAGCACTGTATGATATTGGAGTAGAGCAACATCCAGCTGTGGTGGAGGCACACATAGTTGCACTGAGTTTAGCAGTTCTCAGTGTAGGAAAAGATGTGCAGCCATCTGTTGTAATCTGATGTTTTAAACCTGGAGAGGGAAACTGAAATACATAAAGTGAATAAAGATTGATGCAGTCAAACAGAGATTTTAAAATACATGTCTAAGCACACATTTAACTAACTTTTTAATATACTCAGAGACAACTGACACTTATTTTATGTTTGTCTATTACAAGCCATTTTTACTTACTTGATGATGCCTTTTGGGCTTCAGGGTAAACTGAGCACCCAAGAGTAACATTTCTCAGACTGTATTTGTATGATAGTATATAAACAATAAACAAAAATCAAAACACTACAAGTGTCTTTCCTGCAAAATACTAAATATACAAATATCAAGCCCTTTCTGAGTACCAAAGAGCACACATTAACTACTACAATTTAAAATTCAGATTACCTTAAAAAATTCTGTATTAAATGTTGTGGTATCCAGCAGTATGTAAATTTTTGCTTGCTTTATAACACAACATCAGCTCTGTCCCATCCCTGGAACAGTTCTAAGTCAGCTTGGACAGGCTTCTGAGCAACCTGATCTAGTTGATGATGTCCCTGCTGACTGTAGGAGGGTTGGACTAGATTATCTTTAAAGGTTCTTCCCACCCAAAGCATTCTAGGATCTGTATTTGAAAACCTATCAAATATATCCTTTCAAATGTATTACAGAATGTACCAGCTAAAATCTTTCCCTTCTGAAATGACAAGTGTATTTCCACTTTTCTTCGGTGAGGTCAAGTCTAAGTGTAACAACTTTAGGAGTTATTTCAGGTTGCTTTAGTATTTTATCAATAAATCATTCTTTCTATATGTGGCTGGCTGATATTTTGTTCATGTGGAGAATTTTATTGCCTACTCCTTAATAATGACTGAACTGTCATTTTACCCTCTTTTTGTCCATTGTCACACCGAACACCCAGTGGAAATGGTGAACTTTGCAATGACTGTGTCAGATTCAATGCGTATTCTCACTTGGAAAGTGTGGTTTAGTTCTGATTAGTGCTATACCAGGAAAGAAATACAGTGGTTGGCAGGCAGGTCATATAAAAAGGTGAAAAAAATTCTCAAGGAATGAAGGATTGGAATCAATAGGGCTGTTCTTGCAGAGAAGTAATGATCTTTCCCTCATTTCAGCCACGAGTAAATGTTTTTTATTTTACAAAAGTACACAATTATTTTACAGAACTCAGGTTAAAAGACATCACTGAATATAAAATCTCAGCTGACTCTAAACACCCAATTATCCACTAGGACTACCAAATTTAGTTGTGATGGTGTATAATCTAAGTCTGTTATCACAGGAAGCAGAGAAGAATTTTAAAGCACGTACTATAAGCCAAAATATTACTGTTTATAACTGGGATCAGGAGAAAACTTTCCTCCAGGTAAAGCTGTTGGACAATTACTGTTGTAGGGTATCTCATATCTGCCAGAGATTTTTCATGCTGGACACTGATAGAGATCATGTATTGAACTAGAGACATCAATTTTCTATGTTCCTGCAAAAGGAATACACACCCACCTGGTGGCTGGAATACTTTTTGGAGTGCAAAGTCTTTATTTTTTGTTATAGGCTGTCATTTATGGAAAATAAATTCAGTGTAATAGTAAGCTACTTGCTAAGAAATGTTATCTTTTTCAATTGTCCTTAAGTTTAATAAGCTGTAACACATTGCTGGCTGGTCTTTAAACAGAAATATAAAAAACTATACAGGAATAAATGATATGAAGCTGATGCACCTAGTGTGTACGTTAAATGAAACCTAATACTTCCACTAAAATAATATTTACAATGTAATTTCACTTTCTCATGACAACAACAAATTATTATTTTCTAGTGTTGCTTTTCCACTGTAAATATATAAATTAGAGAGCTACTGCATAAGCTTCTGGAGTAGCTCAGTTGCAGTAATCTTTGTTTACAGAGTAATTAATTGGATATTACATATACTCACTGTGGCATTTGCCAGTTTGAAACCCTCTTCTTCCTGGGACATGTTTCTCATATTGTACTGGTTCAAGGCTAATTGGAATATTTTAATGAGAAAAATTGGATTATAGTCTGGGAAAAGAAAACAATGGTGATGTTCACTCATAGGTTTGCTGAGATGTATAAAAGCAAGGACACAAACACAGATAAGGCAGTCAGTGTCTCTCCCTGGTATCTGCTGTGTTAACTGCTTCTAGCTGGATCTGTGTAACCCAACTAATTATTTTCCTTCTAACCCCCCTTGCTGATTCTTCCAACTCACTTTGCACATAGGGCAGACTCTGGGATAATGGAGGGAGGTGGAAAGAAGATGCAAGGGTGGTTGAGAGCCCCTCCTGGGCACTCTGACTTCTAGGAGGGGTATTGTGTTTCTTTATTACTTTTAATTTGTGTATTTCTGTATATAGCTGTAAATAACTGTTTGTCTATTGCTCTAAGCTATGAATATAAAGCTTCATCCCTTAACTTCCAGCTGGCTGAGTCTAGTCTGGGTGCATTCATTGTGTGGGGGGACAGGTAACTTCGAGAACTACTACACATATCACACACCTGAATATGATATCGCACTGGCAGGTTTACTATCAAGCAAGCTGAGAAGCCCCCAACAACAGCACTAAAGCTGTGGGATCGACCAGCAGATGCTTATGGATTACACAACCAGTATTACCTGTTCCCCAGGGTCTAATTCTGCCCTTTTTGCAATATATTCAAACTAATTTGAGTTCAGACAATAAATTCCCAGGTATTCTACCCAATTGCTCCAGTTCTTGACTACTTAACAGATTCTGGGTCTTGACATTTATCAAGGCAGATAATTTCTGTTAGGTGCACCTCATCCATCAATAAGCAGCAGGTGCTCAGGTTGATTCAGTTCTTCCACATTGTCTCCCACATTTGGATTACAATCTCTGCCAAATACCAAATCCATCTGTTTTCTGACTTACAGATTCCTCAGTGGTGTGCTGAGTATTGCCTTTCCATGCGCTACCAACACGGCGTAGTTGTGTGCACCCAGGTACACAAGCAGACTGCGGTGTGGCTGGCTCTGCGTGTAGCTGATGAGATGGATGTCAATGTTGGCCATGAAGTGGGGTACTTCATTCCATTTGAAAGCTGCTGTACAACAGAAACCATCCTGAGGTTTGTCTGTTTGGTTTTCAATTCCTTCTAATTAATTTGTAGCTTACAGTTCTTTGCCAAGTGCAAGCATTTGCAGCTGACATCACTTCAATCCTTAGGTCCTCATTGCGCCACTCTACTGTGATCAGGAAGATAACTAACGTTGCCATAGCTGCAACAGGTTTTCAGATACATTACGACAACAACAAAAAAACCCCACAACAACACTGCTTTATAAAATTATGTATAATATTTTTAAATGCAGATTCTGGCGATTTTGTGAAAGGGCTGAAGGAGGTATTCTTGAGGAGAAGGATTTTGGGGTGTTAGTTGATGAAAAACCCAACATCAGCAGGCAATATGTATCTCAGAAGGCAAACCATGGCCTGGGCTGTATCAAAAGAAGTGTGACTAGTAGGATGAGGGAGGTGATTCTCCCCCTCTACTTTGCTCTTTAGAGACCCCACCGGAAGTACTGTGTGCAGTTCTGGGGACCCCAACACAAGAGGGACATGGATCTGCTGAAGCAGGTCCAGAGGATGGCCATGAAGGTGATCAGAGGTCTGGAGAACCTCCCCTACAGGGACCGGCTACAGGAGTTGGGGCTGTTTATCCTGGAGAGAAGGCTCCAGGGCGACCTTATAGCAGCCTCCCAGTACCCGAAAAGGGCACACAAGAAAGCTGGGGAAGGACTTTTTACAAGGGCTTCTAGTAACAGGACAACAGGGAATGGATTGAAGCTGGAAGAGGGTAGATTTAGATTGGAGATTAGGAAGAAATTCATTACAGGGAGGGTGGTGAGATGCTGGAATATGTTGCCTCAGAGAAACTGCAGCCTGTCTCTGGAAACATTCAAGGCCAGGCTGGATGGGACTTTGAGCAAATTGGTCTAGTGGAAGGGGTCCTTGCATTGGCAGGGGAGTTGGAACCAGATGATATGTAAGTCCCTTCCAACACAAACTATTCTATGATTCTGTGCTAAACTGTAATAAAGATTTAGGTGAGTGAAGTTATCATCTGTGCAAAACTTCATTAAGCACCTCACTAACCTCCAGATCATTTTCATTTTCCTTTCTCTGTTTTCCAGCACAGGAATGCTTATTACCAAAAGAGAATGTGGGATAATCTATCACAAAGTAATGCTGGAATTTAAAAGCAAACAAAAATCATGGCTGCAAAAGGGTATATTCAGTAACAAGCACGAAAATAAATATTTAGGAGGATATTTTAAGAGATAAGAAATGCACTTAAATATAGGTCAGTTACAGTAGCAAGACAGGGATTCAGATTGTTGAGCCTCTCTTGAAGTTAAGAGACTTATTTTCTCTGGTCCATTAATATGGCAAGGCACAAACAATCTGTATCAAACCATCTAGATCAAAATCCACTTTCCTAGTCAATCAGTCCCAATGAGGAAGAGGTTACTCAGCAATCCTGAAAATCGAGTTCAGACACTCGTCCTTTTGCATGTCCTTTCTCTTTCATGGAGAATTCTAAACCTCATCCTGCAGCACATCTTCCTGAGAGGGAGATTAATTCTGTCCTCTTACACATTAAAAATTGCTTCAAGAATTCAAAGTTCTGCTGAGCAACACATCAAAAAATATCATTTAAAAACCTTTCAGTAGCAGAGATAATAAAGATAAAAGCGAGGAGGGCTTCATGGTGTGAGTTCAAGGCCAGGTTGGATGAGGCCTTGAGTAACCTGTACTAGTGGGAGGTGTCCCTGCCTATGGCAGGGGGTTGGAACTAGATGATCCTTGAGGTCCCTTCCAACCTTACCATTCTATGATTCTATGATTTCATCTCACACCTTGGTTTTGGCACTGCCTCAAGTGTATACGTACACCCTTTCATTATCTAGAAGTATTTTTTCCTAGCTCAAGAACTGGTGGTGGCATGCAATATGCTTAGTTTGGGAGATGAAGTTATGATTCTTGGGCAGAAGTATTTCTTCTTTTCTCCAGAGCATCCTTCCAAATAGAGTGCATTTAGTGTTGTTGAATTATATTGAGTTTCTAGCTACTAGGAGGATTTAAAGGTGTAGTTGAGACTGTGACACTGTCCACAAAATAGGCTCTCTATTCTTAACGAACCCTTCTTGTAGAAGAGAGAACCAAGCTGTCCCCAGGACCTTGAATTAATTTCTTACAATCAAGGTCCAAGAAACTTTGTGGAGTTTTCTGTTGATGTGTTGCAGATACTGTACAGATGACATGCTACAAAGGGAAATGATGTCTACTCCTCTTCTGACCTATTATGGTGTTATCATCTTGGATGATGTGCATGAAAGAACCGTTGCAACAGATGCATTACTTGGCCTTCTTAAAAATGTCTTGATATCAAGACCGGAACTAAGGCTGGTAATACTCACTGCACCTCACATGTCCAGCAAACTGCAGAATTATTATGGCAGCATCCCCTTCATAAGAGTGGAAAACAAGCACCATGCAGAAGTTGTATACTCCTGCAGCGTTCAGAAGGACCACTTTCTGTCTGCACTGAGACTGCTCTTTGAGATACACCACACAAAGGAGAAGGGCAACATCGTGATCTTCCTGGCCTGTGAACATGTAAGTTATTAACAGATTCAGATATTTCTGATTTGAATCAAGAAATTATTTACATCTGTGTTTATATATGAACTATAAATAACTTGTTGCCAAAATCTAAGACACCAGACACTGCCAACATTTTGTATCATTTCACAGAATTAGAGTCATTTTGGTTGGAAAAGACCTCTAGGATCATCAAGTCCAACTGTTATCTGACCCTCCCAAGGCTGATGCTAAACAGAGATGTCCATCAGCACATCTCTGAATCTTTTAAACACCTCCAAAGACGAGGATTCAACCACCTCCCTAGGCAGCCTGTTTCAGTCTTTGAGAACCATTTCAGTGAAGTTTCTTCTGATATCCAACTTAAACTTCCCCTGGTGAAATTTGACTCCATTTCCTCTCACTCTGTCACTTGTTACTAGGGAGAAGAGGCTGACCTCCAGCTGGCTCCAGCCTCCTTTCAGGTAGTTGTAGAGAGCAAGACAGTCTCACTTCATCCTCCTTTTCTCCAGGCTAAACAACCCCAGTTCTCTCAGCTGCTCATCACAATACATGTTCTTGAGACCCTCCACCAGCTTCAGTGCCTTTCTCTGGACATACTCCCAAAATTCAGTGTCCTTCTGCTACCAAAAAAAAAAAAAAAAAAAAAAAAAAAAAAAAAAAGTGAAGGGCAAGTCCCACGTTACAAAAATATTTTTTTTCTTGATAAAATTTCCAAGCTCTCTCTCTCACACAATAAACAAAATATTCACTATGACCTGCTATTGCACAGTTCCCACTCCATGCATTCCTGCTTCACTCTGATTTAAAGGTTCTTATTCCTAATGGCTCACTGCGCCCCAGCACTCAACTGTCTTTTAAACTGGACAAAAATATGCATAAACTAAGAACATTAAGATTTATGTGTTATCTTGGTGCCAGCCTTGCTGTTAGGTGCCACCATCATATCTTGTAATAATTTTTAATAGAATACTTTCAGCCTTTAACTATTCTGACTGTAGTGCCACTTTCAGGCAGATACTCCATCTGGTTTTCAATATTGAAAATTCTTGCAAATAAACTTGGGGGGAGGGGCAGGAAAAAAAGAATTGCGACAGTTTTCAAACTGAGCAAGTCTGTGAATTACCAGTATCACAGTATCACCAAGGTTGGAAGAGACCTCAAAGATCATCAAGTCCAACCCATTACCACAGACCTCGAGACTAGACCATGGCACCAAGTGCCACGTCCAAACGTGCCTTGAACACCTCCAGGGACGGTGACTCCACCACCTCCCTGGGCAGCCCATTCCAGTGGGGAATGACTCTTTCAGTGAAGAACTTTCTCCTCACCTCGAGCCTAAACTTCCCCTGGCACAGCTTGAGACTGTGTCCTCTTGTTCTGGTGCTGGTTGCCTGAGAGAAGAAAGCAACCTCCTGCTGGCCACAACCACCCTTCAGGTAGTTGTAGACAGCAATAAGGTCTCCCCTGAGCCTCCTCTTCACCAGGCTAAACAATCCCAATTGGTTTTTTATACCTTTAAAAATAACCATTCTCAATACAAATGAATTTATATTTTTTAAAATATAAATATCTTCTATTTATAGATATTTTGTGTTTAGGAAATAACAACCAAAAAAACATCCTGTTATAATTAATATTTGACTCCTGAATTTAGGGTTGTTTTAAAGGTGTTCCATTAGTAGAGTGTGGGAACATTTTATTGACTTCAAGTCTACATAGATTTTATTAATTATTAGAGGGGAAAAAACAACCAACCAACCAACAAAAAACAATAAAATCCTTTACAGTACTTATATCTTCTTAAATATAATAATTAAGTTAAAGTAGGGAGATTTCTGCAGACTCTGATTTTTCCAATGTATTGTAATTAGAGTAAGACCATCACAGTACTTTCCAAAGTGAGCCAAACAGGGGCTCTGCCATTTTAGCCCTTCTCGTAATGGGGCCAGTAGCGACTGGAGAAGGTGATTTGCTTGATCTGATCCAATTCCAAGAGCAGTCCTTGACCTTGGCCATCAATGCAGGTTCCTTCATTGCCAGCTTCAGGGTGCACCATGAAAAGCTACCTCCCAGAGGACACTGCCATATGTACAACTTTGGTTCCAGCAAAAGAGAAACCATTCTGGGCCCACCAGTGGGGTATTTGAGCATCTACTACAGCATTAGCAGCCCTTCACACACAAATTATCACCAAACTCTTTGGCACTAAGTCACTAATGTGGATGCATCCTGAACACCCCACACACGTGAAGCCTAGTGACCACAATTTTTCAGCCTTGCTATTACTATGCTCTATTTTTGCTTACCTTCTTTCCCATAGAGGTGGGTTTGGAGAAAATTAAAGCTGGAGAGGACTATTTTGAAAACTGCAGAAGGAAAAAAGAGTTTTCAACAAACATCCCAGCTTTTGCCTTGTCTATAGTTAGTGGATAGACCCAGCAAATCCTCATACGTCATTCTATTCCCTTTTTTCCCCTCTTTAATTGTTAATGATGTAAGGCTTAAATGTTGTTATAGTTTGATACATAGTTAAAATTAGTTTTAGAATTTTACAAGTTGCTTTCAAATTAAATATTGATATTTGGTGTTCATACTCACAAGGAAATACATTTTCTTCCTCCTGATTACAGGACATTGAAAAAGCTTACCAAATGATCAGACAGGAGCAGTCTAATTTAAACCCTGACCTTGGAGAACTCATTCCAGTTCCTTTATACCCCACAAAACAAGAGCTTATTCCCAAAGCCAACCAAGACAAACAGAAATGCTGCAAAAAATACAGAAGAAAAGTGCTACTCACCACAAGCTTTGGAGAATCTTTGATTTGGGTTAAAAATGTAACTTTTGTTATTGATGTTGGTGTGGAGAGAAGAAAGGTCAGTGAAGTTCACGGGAATCAGTATACCAAAAATTAACTATGCATAAGGGATATTTTCAGGGTGAGGGAATGGAAAATTTGCAACTAAGAGATTGGTGTAAATAGTTTCTAAAGGGTGAAATATTTGTCTATGTTTTCACAAGTCAGATTCCACAATTTTAACTCAAATTAACAAAATTTAAACAACTTACAAGGTATTTCATGTGAAAACCAAGCAAGAAAACACAATTACTTCCTAAATTCAAGCATAAAACACAATTTTCAAGACTAAACCCAGATAAACACTCCCAGCTGAAACTGCCACTCATTTGGACACCAAACCAATGCCATTTCATTTGCAAACTATATCTTACCTTTTAGTTATCTCTTCAGTATCTTATTGATAGAGCGAAATACAATCATTTCTTGGTTACATATTGGCAGATTACCTGTATTAGGAGATTAATCTCAGCCCTTGTTTAGCAATTCAGTAAGCAGTGTAATGCCACAGACCATATAACGTCAAGAGATGCTCCCACAGGGGATCATTCCTTTTTACAGCTGCTTGTGCTCCTTCTGGATATGTGCTTCCATTCAAGCATCTCAAAATGCTGCAGCTTATCAAATTAATCTCTGACCTCTTGTCTGTCCTCAATTCTTTTCCAACCCATCATGGGAAGGACTAGTGCAGCCGCAAGCACTTCTCTTGTTTCTCTCATGTATACAAAACAGATGTCCTAAATAACGAGTGACTGTAGGAACAAGTCATAACATGAATTGGAAAGCTGCAGTTCTACAGGCTTTGTAGCTGTCCTACGTGTTTTGCTAGTCAAAATAATTCCAATAAGAGGCAAAAGAAACAATATAATAGAGTTTCTTTCAATAATGGAGAATGAAATCACCAAATTGAAGTTAAGTGTTCCTAAAATTTTGGGTCAGGGATCATTAATTCTTGATAAGCCTTGAAGGAGGTTCAAGCAAAATCCTGGGAACTCCCATCACCTTTCGTTTTCACTCCAAAAAGCTCTGTCTAAAGCTGTCATTTTAAAAGGGGGGGTTTTACATGACTTGGCCTCAAGTCAAGCAAAAAATAACTGTCATACTTTTGTGTGAAATGAGCAAAAGCCTAGAAGCAGTTTTCAGTTAGGTCATGCACAACTTATTTCTGAAACTACAGTTGTCTTGGATGACAGAAATAAATCTTGCTTCCAAGGCAAACTGCAGCCCAAAGTAAAATTCAGTGCTTCTAGACTTCTGTGAATCATAGAGTGGTTTGGGTCGGAAAGGACCTTAACGCTCATCTAGTTCCAACCCTCTTCTGTGACTCAGAAATATGAAGCAATGTGAACCAAATCATTTCAACACAGTCCTGATGGCCATCAAATTACCTCCATCAATTTTTACCCCTTAATTCAATTATTTGTTCCCAACAGCTGAATTTTAGTCCTCTCCTATTCATTCCTCAGCAGTTCCAGTTCACAAACTACATGGCCGAAAGTCAGCTGAACATAGAAGGAGCAGGGCAAAGCTTTATGCAGAAAAAGAAAATAAAATCCAATATAAATTTTGGCAGTTGGGATACATCATAAATTTACCTGGAGGAAAAGAAGTTTGTCCCCTGCACTGAAGCACATTTTATAGAATCACAGAATCACCTGGTTGGAAAAAACCTTAAGATTATCAAGTCCAGCCACAAGCAGACATCCACTCTTTTTTTTTTTTTTTTTCACTAAACCCCTGCTTAAAGTAGGGGTTGATTCAGATGATGACATCTGGAAATCTGCCTTCTCCCGATATTAGAAGGCTTGCCATATACTTCAGAAACTTATGAGCTCCTAATTTTCATCAAAATCACAGAATTGCAGCATGGTAGAGGTTGGAAGGGACCTCTGGAGATCATCTAGTCCAAACCCCTCTGCTAAAGCTGGGTCACCCACAGCAGGCTGCCCAGGATCACAGCATCCAGGTGGGTTTGAAATCTCTCCAGAGGAGATGACTCCACAACCTCTCTGAGCAGCCTGCTCCAGGGCTCCAGCACCCTCACAGCAAAGAAGCTTTCCTTCATGTTCAGATGGAAATTTTTTCCAGTTTGTGCCCACTGCCCCTTGTCCTGCTGCAAGCTACCACTGACAAGAATCTGGCCCCATTCTCTTTGACACCTTTCCTTTAGCTATACATCATCATTGATCAGATCCCCTTTCAGTCTGCTCTTCTCCAGGCGAAGCAGTACCAGGTCTCTCAACCTCTCCTCCTCACAGAGATGCTTCAGTCCCCTTAGCATCTTTGTAGCCCTAAGTACAACTAAATAAAATAGAAAATGGGGCAGTGTACCCCTGCATTACAGTCCTTATCTCCTGCACTGTATTGACAGATTTCAGTATTAAGACAAAAAATGGAAGTCATAGAACAAAACATTATCAGACAGTGTTTGGATTCTGCAATTGGAATAAACAAATAATCTTTTTTGATGCTTTTCTTGATGATATTGTAGACAGACATTCCGTGCTTTAGTAAGGTACATTTCTTCAGAAAAAGACATTTATTTTCTGGTGTACTTACAGTGTTACTGCACAGTGTGTCTGTCAATTTATCACAGTGCTGACTGCTCTCATTTCCAAGCTGATGAAATATGTAATAGAAAAATAAATGAAACTGTTGCTACACTTTCTGTAAAATGACCTAGACAAAAATTCAATACAGACCATTACTATTTTTGTAGTCTTCACTAACTTATCTGATGCTTAATATCTCTTTCATTTAAAGGTGTACAATCCTAGAATCAGAGCAGACTCTGTTATAACGCAGCCCATCAGCAAAAGTCAAGCAGAGATGCATAAACAAATTCTGGGCATGTCTTCATCAGGTAGAATTATTAGCTCAAAATTTAAATCCATTAGCTCAAATTATTAACAGAATCAATGTGACAAAGCAAAAAATATATAAATGAGAGGTAATTTTCCTGAAATCTCTTTCAGGAAAACTTTTCTGCTTGTATCCTGAAGAGTTTACACACAAAGAAATGAAAGAACATCTGCCAGCCAAAATACAGGAGTCAAACCTGACTAGCATGGTTCTCTTCCTCAAGAGAATGAATATAGCAGGCTTTGGACACTGTGACTTCATAACCAGGCCAGGTAATGACAAAGTATCCATTTTCCATATATCTATTTTTATTTTTCAGTTATTTAAAGATTGAGTTGGGCCTGTTATCCAAAGCATTGTTTTTTTAATGAAGAACTTGTAATAATATTGACACTGCCTCTACCACTTACCTGCCTGAACAGATCACTATGCAGTAGTTGCACTCAGGAAAAATGGCACCATCTGTGAGCTATTTGCTCTGTAAAAGACAATAAAGTATCTGAATGGGAGCAGAATTATTAAAAAAAAAAAATCAATATGGCAAATGTCTTCTCATTTAGGGTTCATATTACTTTGCTGGAACCCACAAAGAAAAGTTGTGTTGCATTATACAAGGCATCATACAGGTATCTAACAAAATATATTAATTTAATCAAAAGTTTGCAGCCAAAACATAAACTGCTTCTGTTACCTGGGAGATAAATTTGGAGGAAATCAGCTTTCTTCCCTGCATCTTCCACCTCAAATTTATAATGAGCTGTTACTTATAGACAATAATTATATAGTAAGCTTGAATAAGCTTTCAATACTATAGAGGGAATACTCTGAATTTTGAGGTAAGAGTGTGAAGAATGTGGTTGCTTGCTCGTTTTTCTGACTTCACATCTTAGAGCTTTTTCTATAGAAAGATATTCTTTGTCTGATCCCACCAAAGCCCCCCAGTTCTGCTGCTGATTACCCTTAAAGTGAGGGCAATAGAACTGATTTCACTAGTTTGGGAATCATATGACTTCTTAGTAGTTTCTTTTACAATACATTTCCATTACAAATAGGAAGAATTTTTATGTTATCCTTGTTTTCTTCATGCACAGATAGGAAATAAGAATCATCACTTGTCTTCTGCATGTTGCACACTGTAATTAACCAGTAATAAAGAATTTAATTCCCACTGTTGGATGTTTTGATACATTGTAAGTGGGATATCTAAGAATAATTTACTCTACTTTTCCCTTTTCCACCTGCTTAGCAGAAATATGCTTAAAATAAATGTGGAAAAAAAACCTTGCCAGTGGTAAATGATTTAAGAATGATGCAGATCAGAGTATTTTGGCCTTGTGAGGGTCATTTGTGTTGCATCTAGGAAATCTTCATGGGAAATGGTTGTTGAATACAGTTGGCTTCCTCTCAAATATAGGAAGCATTTTAGTTTTAAAAAATATTCTGAAACAAATTAGTGCTTTTACTGGATGTGAAGAAAGTTGTCCTTGAACTGTAGAATGAATTAGTGCAGTTACATTAGGAAAAGCACTCTGCATTTTTTGATTTAAAGGCACAATGGAGACAATTGCTATTCAGAGAGAATGAAATGCTGGAGGCAATTAAGGCTTTCACAGATGCAGGGATTCTAAGTTTTGTCTGTATTTTTGAGACAGTGGAGCTGAAGAAAGCATCCTGCTGATGTGTACAAAATTGTAAAGGCATTGGATGAACTTATCAAATATGGAAAGGTTTTAGCTAGATAGATCAAAAGTGTAAGGTCAAGGTATTGAAGGTTTGAGGAATTACTAAAAGAGTGTGAGGAATGTTACACAAACTGTTTGAACAAAGGAAAAAACATCCTGCAAACACTGTAGGGGGTCCACTGAAAGGAGATGAGAAAGTCTGCACAATTTCCTGGTCTCCTTCCCGTCTTAAGACCTCACACAACTGAACATTTCAAACATTGCTTTAATTGTCTAGCACAGCTTTTCCTTTATCCTAGAACAGATCACATTGGTTTTCTTTGCCTTAGGGCTTTCTTTTTCCAACTTCTGAGCGGGCAACAAACCTCTTCTCTGCTAACACTTAGGTTATATCCCACAGCTCCCCAGAGATGACTATAAAGCTCGTAGTCTCAGAATGCAGACAGTTTGAAGTACCTGATGTGAAATACATTTGTCTGAAAGAAACAGGACTACTGAAGTTAGCAGATTTGTAAGGAGAGTTAGTTAATCCATTAGACCAACATACAGAACTCAAAAACACATGTCAAGCTTTCAAGCACATGGCATGTGCCTCAACCAACCTGGCCTTGAATACCTCCAGGGAGGGGCAACCCATAACCTCCCCAGGCAACCTGTTCCAGTGTCTAAACACCCTTACTGTAAAGAATTTCTTTCTGATATCCCCATTCCCTGTACAAGAGGTGGAGACCATGCAGGAGATAAGTAAAGAAACAAACCCTACCTCAGTAAAACATTTCACTTGTGCTCAACAACAACATGCACAAGTGGCTTTTCTGCTGCTCTTTAAGGAAAAGGAAAAGCCTGGATTAACTCTGACTCATTGTTGCATTACGAAAGCAACAAACATGTCAGGCTGACAGCTGTTGCATTTAATTCATGCTGTAAAAGAGACAAACAAATGCATCAGACTTGGGACACTTTTCAGAATTCATGAGCCATCTGAAAATGTATTTGGCACTGCAATTCTGAAGCGCACTCTGAACTTCTGTGGCATGCTAACAGGGATGTGTGTACACTTTTGTCAGTTAATCTCCTAGATCTTTACTGTGTTCTCTAATGGGACAAAGAACTCCTTTCCCATAAAGTGCAGCATCATTACAGAGCTTTGTAAATCACTGGAAAATCCTTATTTAAGCTATGTAAATCAGCATAAAGATGAAGCCACATAAAGTTTCTGTAAGGAATCAAGGTGAAAGCATTCTGCAGATTCTTCATTTGTGCTAAATTACCATAAAAAAAATTCAGATTAAAACATTTGTTGATAGTCATGGATAACACTACATTTCAGAGCTATTATAGCCCCCTTGAGAATATATTTCTACAGTATCAAGAGTTGTACAAATGCAGATCATTTCAAATTCCATCAGAAACAAAATGTGTTTGTGTAGCTTTTCATTAGAAACAGACTGTAAAAGGCAGAAAATGTGCTATGTAAGGTCTGCTCAACAGAGATCATTTCATGGGAGATTTATTATCAAAGGTTCACTTGTTGAATTTTTTGGTGGTTTAATTCCTGAATTTTACTGATTAAATTTATCTCCTAATGAAAATTTTTCTGCTAGCAAAGACATAATTCATAGTTTGTACTTCACAATTCAATGGAAAAACATAAAAGGAATTGGAGGAGGCAAGGACCCAACAGAAAACACACTAAGTATGAACTGGACAACCTGAGCTTTACCAGCAGTCCTGCATGGACGGGACAAGAGGTATAAGGAATAGGAGTCAAGACAGTTATGTATAGTCCAGTAACAGAGCACATATCACATGGAAAGTAGCCAATTGCTCAGAACACATCTGGTTTCACAAAATGAGGTGGTATAGTCCAGTGCTGTTAAAAATGGACTTCTCTCATGTCATTTACTAGAGAGTAAAAAAGAAACCAAAAGTGCTAAAAAATCTTTTATGCCATTTTATATTTAAAGTGTATCTTTTGCAGATATACATGCTGAGTTGAAGGTTGGACTGGATGATCTTTGAGGTCTCTTTCAACCAGATGTTTTCTCTGATTCTGTGTTGCACAGTCATAGAATACTTTGGGTTGGAAAGGACCTTAAAGATAAACTAGTCTAAGCCTCTGTCATGGCCAGGTACACCTTCCAATAGACCAGGCTGCTCAAAGCCCCATCCAACCTGGCCTTGAACACTTCCAGGGCAGGGCCAACCAAAACTTCTCTAGGCAACCTGTTTCAGTGCCTCACCATGCTAATGGTGAAGAATTTCTTCCTAATATCTAGTCTAAATCTACTCTCTTTCATTTTAAAATTGTAGCCCCTCATCCTATCCTTACACTCCCTGATAAGAAGTCCCTCCCCATCTTTCCTGTAGGCCCCATGCAATGTATGTGCTTTAAGGATGACACAAAGCAGATAGAATGTCATGGAACAGCCACTGCTGTCCCTGGCATGCCGATATTACTTGGTATATTTAGGTTAGGAAATTGCAGGTCAGCCTCTATCCTGACTGGCACAAAAGCATAGGAGGAACCACTGCCAGACAGTTTGGAAAGAGTGAAGAAGCAACATAAGGGGAAATGGAAAGAGTGCAAAGTAAGAATTTGGAAAAGTATTTCTTAATGATCAACTATAACTTTAAAAAAAAAACATAGTTATAGAATTGGTGGCTTCAGCATATGGCAAATGTATTTAAAAAATCCTACTTCAGAAGCTAGAGGGGAAAAAAAAAAAAGAGAATCAAGATGAAACTGGCACAGAGAATCTTGTCTTTGCAGAAGAAAAATCTTTGCATAATTTGAAGAAAACTTGGCACTCAGTTTCTCCATATCTTCAGTTTGCTATCCAAGGAGCAATGTTAAAAAACAGTAACAGAAAACACCATTCCCCAGAACCATTCTCCCTGAAGTAATTACTTTGGCACCTTTTCATGCTGCTAAGCCTAACAGAAGCTGGAAAAAGTTGTGGTTTGCCAGGCAGTGAATCAGCTCTTTAAAGGCAACATCCCTTCACCTGTCACTCAAGTCAGCTCTAACTTTGCAACGGATTTTTCTGTGGAAAGAAAAGATCTAACAGACAAAGGGTATTTTACATACTCAACATTTTCACAGGGGGTAGGAGACCAGAACACAAGACCTGCAGATCTTCCACACGAACATGATATTAAAAAACATTAAAATTATGTTCAGTTCTTGTCTCTAATATTAATTTATTACAGAGCTTTGCATAAATCACTTAATCACTTATTCCTTATGCAACAATAATACTTTTGTATTTCTTTTATCACACCTTAAAGACTCCACTCTCAGCCATGTGACATGTAATATGGAAAACACTAAAGACACAGCTACCTTTAGAAACATTACTTTGTGCATGTGAATGCTACCAAAAACTCTGAAAGGAAGAACATAACTTTAAGTCAGCTTGAAACTTTCAGATAAACAGTTTCAGTGCCAACAACAACATTAGTTACTTATTTGCTTTACTAAGCCCAAGTATGATCAAGAGTAGGATCTGTATTGATATAAAACTGGTCAGATTTTCTGAAATGAGCCCAGAGCAAGCCAGTCTTAAGCAGCCAAGAACACAGGCAAAAGGGAAAAAAAAAAAAAAAAAAATCAAAGCAGGAAATACCCTTTAAACTTCCAGGGATGTGGCAGTTTCTTGTTGAAAGTACAGGACACATCTTGAGCTTCTTTTGAACTTTGCTCGTGTGAAAGCGGCAGTTGAGTCACAAAGCGTTGCAGTTTGCCTCGATGGCAGCAGCAGTTGGTGTTGGCAAGCAGTCCTAAAAATAATGATACTGGCTTGCTAGAAATCATTATAAGACAATGTAGGTTTCTGTTCATTAAAGAAGAGCTTTTCATATCTAAATATTTACAGTACTTGTGATTTATCATAGTTTTTATTTAAGTAGGAACCACACCATAAAAACCTCTCAAGTTAGGTTTCGCTTGTCCATACAATGGCTTTTCCTTGACTGGGCTTGTGCCTCAAAATGCAGACCCACATTTGAAAACCCCCTTCTAATTTATTTTCATCTGCCCCTTCACCTTCTCTTATCTACCTTTACTATCTTGTCCTTCTTAGTACAATAAAACTCCAGGAGTCTTCTCTTTATATTTTTTTAGTAACACTCACAGCAAAATAGGGAAGTGCTTGTAAATCTCAAGGCAGCTACCTCTAGGGCATAAAAATGTAAATTGCCGATGCTATCAGAGCATTGAAATTGGCTGCCATAAATCCATAGATTTTGTAAGTTAGAGTGCAAACTACTTTGTTGATTTCACAAAATTAGCCTTCCATGATTTCCTAGTAATTACTGCCTGTCTGGACAGGCAGTCCAGACAGGACATTTCACTCTCCCTGTGCTTTCCAATCACTGATATCTATTCCCTATCACCAACTCCCATTGTTCATCAGCTGTAACTTTTCAGTTCTTTAAACTTTCTTCTCAGATGTTTTACCTTTTGTAAGGGCTCGTCTTTTATCCCATTAAACCTCATCTGTTTGATAACAAAATGTTCTCTCCAGACCGAACCCCCCCTCATGCTATACAGGCAAAGATATGTACTCTAGCACTGAAATGAAACAGGTTCAGAGGCTTAATAGGAATTTACAGACTCCTGAGATTGCATCTGAAAACTAATAGTAAATGTTTTAAAATTAAGTTAAAGTCACAGCACTACCAGACTTAGATGTTGGAGAAGTTCTGTAAAAGCTCATGCAAGGAGAATTAATAAACTATTTTTTCCTTCAGACATCAGTAACAGAAAAGGGTCATAAACAACAGGTGCTTGCTTCCCTATTCACTTTAGGAGCATAGAATCATTTAGGCAGGAAGAGACTTAGATCATCTAGTCCAACCATTAACCTAACCAGTCTGAGACTAAACCATGCTAAACATCTCCAGCTGTGGGGATTCAACCACCTCTCTGGTGAGCCTGTTCCAGTCTTTGAGAACCCTTTTAGTGAAGATGTTTCCTGTAATATCCAACCTAAACCTCTCCTGGTACAATTAGAAACCATTTCCTCTCATCCTATCACACATTATGAAGGAGAAGAGACTAACCCCCACCTCACTCCAACTTCTTTCAGCAGTAGAGAGTGAGAAGGTTTCCCCTCAGCCTCCTTTTCTCCAAACACCCCCAGTTCCCTCCTGAAGCGCGATGCTGTGGCTAAACAACTTACCCATTCCTCACAGACTTGCTTTGCTTTGCTTTGCTTTTAATCTCTGTGGTGCAGAAGTAGCCTGTCAAGGACAGATTCTTGTTCATAATGAATTTAAGAAATTCTTTCTAGTCATCTCCTAATGAATCAAAGAATCTTATAGGTTGGAAGGGA
>WBNM01023316.1:112894-129986 GCA_013399055.1 Ramphastos sulfuratus | reverse complement strand
AAAATTTTAAATAATTCAACTTTTTTTTAAAAAAAATTATATATAAATAGAAATTAGTTTGGCAATTATCCATTTTTAGGGGATGTTGTATTTAATTCACATACCTAATTTAGGGCTTTGATCCTTGGACCATAACAATAGCCAAAAAAAAAAAAGCAAGCTTAGCCTTTAGAAGTTCAACACAACTTTGAAAGATATCAGGAAGTAAGCATTGCAGAATGCTTTTGCCTTTAGCCTCTGCAAAGCAAAAATGTTGTGTTCTCTGCATACTCTGTAAATGCTGCGTTCGCTCTTACGAGTAACGATTCAACCTGTATTTAAGTGCAGTTATGTGGGTAACTTCTGACTGTCATGATTCTTCGTATTTGTAAAAGTGTATGTTTGGAGAATTGAGATCAAAGATGGTTATAAACATAGATCCCTTGGAATAAAAAAATTTCAGATGAAAGGGAGTGAGGGGAAGCAGAACATAGGGGCTTTCCCCCAAAAAACATCACTATCAAAATCTAAAACAATCTCGCACAAAGCTTTAGTTCACACGTAATATTTCACATGTCTGCAACATTTTACAACATTTAAGACAAACTTGACATTTTTTTTTTTGCTAAAATCAATGGGGAAATGGTTGAAGTAAGCTGCAGTTCAGTATAACAGTATGAAAGACACAATTTTGTAAGAGCGAAAATAAATTAGTAGATCATTCTCGTTTAAAGTCATACAATGAAGAGATCCCTGCATCCTCCCACATGAATTTCCATCAGTCTTACTGAGAAAGTATCATTTAATAAGAAATCTGATCAGGTCCATACCATCTTATTTATTCAAAAACTCTTATATCATCTTTCAGTTAAACAATNAAAAAAAAAAAATATTAAAAAGATCCCATTATTTATAAATTTATAGAATTGTATATTCTTCTAAAAGACTAAAAATCAAGCTCCATTCACCCATTATAAAAAGGTTTTGAAATGTAATCTCTATGGGTTGATTCATTTATTACATATCTTCTTTCTCTCTCTCTCTGTATAAACATGTTAAACAAGCTTGATAGTTGTCTGCATACAAATAATTTCTTCAATTTCCCCTTGCACTCAATCTATTATCTTTTACAGTATTTAATAAATTGGTGTATGTAGTATAAAATTGGATTACTTTATCCATAATGAAATTAATTATATATCAATTTTTCCAAGGCCATAAAATCTGCATTATGCCATAGTTAAAGAATCTTCTTCCCTTCCAGCCTCTAAGGTTCTCAGATTCTGTGAAACTCCTGAAATCTATATCTTGGTAATATTTCTTGAACAAGAAACCTCATTCAAGTGAAGGAAGCCACTCACTGAAGAAGAAAGAGTTTCCGGGACTGCACTGTAGTTTGATGTGTCTTCTAAGTTTTCTTACTCATCCCCCCCTAANGTTAAAGAATCTTCTTCTTTCAGGTGTAGTAAGAGGATGACGGAGACTGCCAAAATTAAATACAGAATCACATTTATTTCTTTTCTATTAGGTTGCTTTAATTTCTATAAATCATATTCCAGTCAGCAACTGGAATGAAGTTGGACAATTAGAGGAGATTTGGTTAGGCAAATAAAATTCCATTCTTCGTCAAATGATTCTTGTAACACAAAGAAAACATAAACTTGGTAAAACTTGCAACCTTAGGTTATTTCATGTAAAGGGCATAAACAAAAGCAGACACTTTCAGGTGTTTCTGTGACCGTTTCATGCAGACCTGCAACATGCTTCAGCTCACACCAGCTTCATGAAACATTCCCACATGGAATTCCTTCTGTCCCAACACTACAGGAACAGCCAAAATTTCTTTTGCTCAGTAGCATAGTAAGCATTATTGGCTTGGTTCTGATTACCTTTCACATCTAATCCCTACAACCCCCCAGAAAAGTTGTCTGCTGAATATCTGACAAAAGGATCACTGCCATCCAGAGCTCTCACAGTACCCCCTGAAAGCTGCATGTCCGTAACTGGGCAGCATATTTACACAAGCTCTTCCTTCCCAAACAGCTCCTGAGCCACAAGCTTTCCAGAAAAGGTAGGGGCAAGAAGAAATTTACTGTTTTTCCCAGAATCTGGAGAGGTTTGTAATTAATATCCTATCTTCCCACTGAACCTAAAGTGGCAGACTGAACATCCTTGACTTCTAACCTGGTTAAAATCTACTATCTCAAAGATCAGCCCTTGGGAAGCGTCTGGGGAATGCAAATCCTCCATTTTCTCAGACTCCCCTGCAAGAAATGATTCTGCAAATAAATCACAAGCCTAAACCTTGGGACATAGCTAAACACCAAAATCCCTGGTCATCTCAATTTACTTCTAAATGCTGCCTACAAGTTAATCCTCAGCACAAAGGAAAGAAAACATTTCCTTGTCTTCTGACTCTATCAGCAGTGTGATAATGATACACAACTTCCTTTAAAATTAAAATGGAAATAGATGGGGAGACTTCTCAGCCACAGCAACATCAATCTGACCTTCCCAACAAGACTGTTGCAGCCACAGAGCAGCAAGAGGACAGAGATGCTGCTGCAGGAATGCTGCTTCCTTCCTTCCATTTCTTTCCAATGCTCATGCTGCACCCACGCAGTCCTGGTGACATCTTTCTTGCCAAAACACTTCTGCTAGTTGCAATGGTTTTCCCTTTGACATAGGAAAAATATACCTTCTCCTTTTCTGCTTTAAATAGTCAAGCACGACCCAGATTGATACAACAGCTGGGATGGTTTAAGGTGGAACATGAAAACGTTAATGGTCATTTCATTCTTGCTCAATATTATCATCTAGGGCAGATGTTTGATATTTCACCCTGCTTCTTAATGGTCTCTGTTCTTTAAGCATCCTTGAAATTAGAAGATCATTTCTTTTTGTTATACTTCTCGTAAATGATACTGCAAGGTATTTTTCCACCACTGTTCAGAAATACTAATACATTAAACCATGCATTATGTTACCTAGGGTCCAAGTGGAAACAAGCAATCATCTAGCCTCCAAATTCTGGAAATGCATACAGTGAAGAAAAACTATATGTGTAAGACAGAAAATGAGACTTAGTTGAATTTGGATTTCATTTAATATAAAAATAATTGTTTTCTTTATGAGAAAGCAAAACTCATATTTCTCTGTGTCCTCCAGTATGTGTGGAAATTTGTTTTTGCATGTAACAACTGCGGAGTGTGTCTCCTAAATTCATAACAATCTTGGGCTAAATCAGCTATACAATTATTATAGTGCTATTTTCCTTATCAAGAAATGCTATGGACTGACTGTTTACCTTTGGGTTGATTTTATTTGCCAGATTATATACCAAATGGTCCCATGGGCTTGCTGAATATATGGGTGCTAACAATGAAAAATGTGCATAGTTTTAATACCAACTTTGTAAATTGCCTTAATAATAGCCTGTATAATGTAATAGTATTTTCAACCAGTACTTTTAATTTCTAGCTCATAAAGCCTTTTCATTGAACCCCAAGGGTGTAGCTATAAAAGTAAGATTTAATTTTGTATATAATGTGGCCTAAATTAGTTTTAAAGCAATAGGAGAAACATGCAGCTCAAAGAGATAAGACCGAAATTATTATAACTCGATGAAATTTCCTATAGCAAAATTAATCATTATTTCCATTTTAACATAATTTGACATAAAAAAATATAAGACTAATGTAGATCTAATCAAGGTATATATTTTAAATTACTTTGCTGTAAATTGCAGAGGCCATAAAAAATGTTGCAAACCAGATGACAGCAAATGATTTGAATGCACTTCCAAAGTGTAAGTTGAGTATAACATTTCTGTGATGGAATGAGTTAGTAAATAAATACTAGTCCATGGTAACAAAATGGTGTATTTATGTTCTTATCTTTGACCAAATCTGGTAGAGTGTGCCCAGAATCTGACAGTAAAATCTCATGGTTGTCAGCTTTGGCATATTTCTCAACTGTCTGTGACATGTGGTCATTCTTCCTAAAAGTACCTCTCCTGGAATCATGTGATTATGCAAAACCTCAGTTTCTCAATTTTAACTCTCCCAACTCCAGAGGAAATCTAGCAAGCATGAATGGATAAAGCAGTTGAAAGGAGGCAGCACATTAAAAAAGACCCAAAATTATTTTCTCAAAGACTGTTTTTTTTTTTAATTTGTTATGCTCATCTTTGTTCATGCTTGTCCTTGGCAAGTGTACTCTATAGAGCATTTTAAGCACATGGGGAAAAAAAATCTTAAAAGTCAGCAGAGTAGTACAAATTCATTTACTCTATTAGAAAAAAATAATTTAACTGGAGTTTATTTTTAAGTGTACTATATAAATCAGAGCCCCAAATTTTTCCCTACTATATTGGCTCTGACTGTCTTTCTACAGGAATATGTCTTCCGATACTAAATGCTTTCTACTGTGAATAGTTCCTTTGGGCTTTAAAAAGGCACTGATTACAGTTATCTTTGTGGCTAAATCTGATAGGACTTCAAATAATACAGATATAGGGTATAGGAGAAAAAGAAAGAAGGGAAGATTTATGAGGGTAGCAGAAGATTTAGGTTATTCCTAGCATTTGGAATACTATCTAAAATGTTTTCTCTCTATAGGAAAAGTTTATCCCACTAATATATAATACGTGAAGATCTCCCAGGTCTGTAATATTAGTACAGGCACATGAGAGTTTTACTTGCAAACCCAGCAAGGTTTTGTACTTTATTTAATAGTCTGAAAGGTCCAGGGAAAAAAAAATTTGAAATTAAAATAAATTACTTGACTCTGCTTCATCAAAACCATCAATGAAGCACAGAAGGAGTGGCAGTCCAGGCGCACTGCCTCAGCAAACCCCAACACTGTGGTACCCAGATGTACTTTGGACCCATCAGGAGACAGGACTTCAGATAACTGGCCAAAGAATCCTGCAAGTTCCTACCACTGGCCCAAGGCTGTTGAAGTAAATAATAAAACTTCTCCCAGCATCAGTATGAACAGGTTCAGCCTTATGAAGAGTGACTTTGTGGAAAACCTTCTGTCAATGTTTCTTTTTTTTAAAGTTTATTTCATCTTTGTAAGCCTTATTGATTTTTACAACTGCTGCTGGTCTGACCCCAGGAATTGAATAATAGGCTGCAGCTCCCGCAGCAACACCACTTCCTACTCCGAAGTTTCATGCAGTCTTGTCTATTTTGAATACTTAAGTAGCCTCCTTAACTGTTTGTGTTTCTGAAGTATTACAATATGTTTGCTACAAACAAAAGTATCTGTATCAAATAACCTAAGTAATTGTGTACATTACTTATACACACACACGTCTATTTATATACTCAGGAAGGAGGAAATGGTACATTTGCTGTATATTAAAGTGCTGATGTTGTTAACATCCTAGCCTATCATTTGTCCAGATGAGAGCTATGGGGAGCAGGTACCATGGCACTGACTGTGTTGTGTAGGGCATCTCACTACCTGTCCCCACATACAGGAATCTACCTGTGACACAGTGTGGCAGGGCAGTCTGCTCACCTCTCTGTATCAACACCACTCTGGCAAGACATGGGCAAGATGAACAGCCAGAGGCACAGGTAGGTAGATCCCAGAGCTACAGCTGGATAGGTAGCCACAAGGCTCTCGTTTTTGGAGAAGCAGATGCAGCCTTCGAAGCAGTCATTAGGGCACTTTCTGCGGCACAACAGACAGGAATCAGACAGGTATGAGTGCTGATGTCACAGCTCTCACATTGTGTAACTGCCATGCCCAGGAGGATATTTTGATCACCAAAGTGGAAGTAGTTTAAGTTCAAAGAGTCAGGTAAAAAGCAAACAAAATATAACAAGAAATACTTGTTTAACAAGGTATTGTCTAAGTGGGATTTAAATTTCTCTGTGCCCTAAGTAACTCATTCAGTGGGGTTTTATGACTGGCTAAAGCCAATGGACCTTAAAAATCACTACACAATTTTAACACCAGTGTGAAAGGTATACTGTATTAAATGATTACACAATTTCCAAGCCAATCCCTTTCATGATTACACAATTTCCAAGCCAATCCCTTTCACTACACTTTTAATGACATTATTCCATAATCAAGCTAGAATAACTGAGGTATGTTCTAACAGAAAATCAGGGGCCCGGTTGCTGATGTGGGTTTGGTGTTGGTGCCATAGGTACTGAGCTGAGGCTGGTACAGGCACCAGGTATGCAACATCCCAGCAGTGCAACAGGCTGCAAAGTAAAAAGCTGGTCTCCAAACATCAGCCACATGTCACCACAGCAGCACTTTAGAGGCTGACCAGGAGCTACCAATAAGAATACTCAATACACTGATTTTTATCTAGAAAGATATTATTTTGTTTGGTGTATTTGTAGTATTTTATAGAAAATGTGCTTTTCTTAGTCATTTTGATGGGGTTTTTTGTTTGCTTTATTGAATTTGCTTATGGTTGAATTGCCACTAGAAGGCAATTTAGGAAGACAGTGGCAAATTCCAACACTGAAGATTTTCCTCGTGCTTGTTGTGGCACTGTTGGCAGAAATCAAGTAGCCAGGAAAGGAGCAGAACCCTGCACTGGTCCGTTGGGGGGGGGGGGGGGTATCCCAAGAGCCTTCCTTGAGTTGACACACCGGAAAGCATTGCCAAATGGATTTTTGAGTGCTACAGATTTGCTTTGAATTTAGTAAGAGATCTGTAATTATTTATTTTCAGCTTCATGAAAGGTATTTTTATTACATTCAACAGAAAACAATAATCTTGTGGAAGTCCTTGGAAACTTTTTCAGTTTTCCTTTTCTCATCTGTAAAACTTTCAGTTATCCAATCTGGAAACTGAGAGACCATCTTACTATGCAGGGTGATCAATGGCAAATGATAAATAGCAAGCAGCAAAGTGCCAGAAATCCAGGCATTATGATCAGCTTGCAAAAATCCTTTGTGCCCAACATTTCACTAAAGTGTTTCCTGAGCAATCACGAATAGAGAAGACAACAGTAAAAGAAAAACAAAACAAAACAAAGCAAAGGAAAAAAAAACACCTTTATTCAGTTAGAAATTGTAAAGACCAAAAAAAAAAAAAAAAAGGTCAAATAAATTATTCCATATGATCAGTTTTCCCCTCCAGTTACTGCTTTATCCTCCTCGCCACAGTACGAACCGCCAGGATCTGCCTATTTTTTTCCTGGTTTTTTTGTTTGTTTGTTTTTTGGGGTTTTTGTTTGTTTGTTTGTTTTATTTTGTTTTTATGAGCTTCTCCCTCTCCGTCTGCAGCCTCAGTCTGTCCCATAGAAAATATTTGGTGGACTGCCACCAGGCTCCCTTATATATGCACATGCTCTAATCCCACAAAACAAGAATCCCTATTTTTCAGAACAGAGTATGAGCGCCATTTCATCCAAACTAGATCTATATCAATGCCCACATTTTAGAGAGAAATTCCTAGCTGTTCCCTCATGGGGAATGAGATGAAAAGAAAGAGTTAAAATTTCAGGGCTTTGGACAAAACACATGTATTTGTTCAAGGAAAAAAAATTATAACAAGAAGATATGCATGCCTGATGATGAATGAAAGCCTGTTTGTACCTAATGTATCGAAGAAATTGTTCAAGAGCAGTTCATTTTGCCATTTCAATGTCTTTATGAGTTATCTGCCACAGAAGTACTTGTTTTAAAAGGATGAGTTGCCTGGCAACCACTTTAACATAGAGCAGCTGACTTTTCTGAACTTTGGGGAATGTTTTATTCATCAGCTGTTATTCTTTACTCACTTCCCTTCATTTCCAAATTCCCTTCCTGATTGTTTACATGCTTTTTAGATTCTGCAGAGCAGCTTCATGGTCTGTCCAGCACCATGTGATAATGGACACCAGTTATTTTAATACATCACTTTAGAAAAGCAACAGGCATTCATGTTTATAATTTTTAGTGCACACATACTTAAATCTTCATATGACTTGACCTAAGCTAGCTTTATGGTGACAGAATGTTTGGAAGAGTTGGGAGTTTGGGGATTTTTTTCCTATTAATTAAAAAATCGATACCAAAGACAATACTTTCCTCCAAGGAATTGCCCACAGATCAGTTGATATCAGTTTTTGGGTAGGGAATTAAGACACTGGTAGACAGAGAGAGCAAGAACTGTTTCAAATTACACTACTTGGAAAAATTACAAGGAATCGGGAGTGGGGGAAAGGAAATATACAAAAGTTCTTGCCAATAATGAAATAGTTCCCAAGGGAAATAACAGACGTCTCTCATTCTGAGCCTTTTCCTCTATAATTTGTATGGCAATACAGAATCTGAACAGACCAAAAGGAAGACACTGACATTTTGACCCACCTATCTTTTTGAAGCCTTCATTATCAAACACAGTTTGATAAAGGCACCCTCATGTGTTGGTTTAATCCTCCGTGTGAAGAAAACATTGTTTGATCTCCATCAAGGAGACCACATGTCTTGAAGTGCTCACGTGGAGTGGCGTACCTTGAGGCCCTGACCCAAAGAGCCACTGTAGGGGATGTTGTTTTGGATAACAGTTTAGAGTATGCTAATGATGCCCTGAAAGGAGTTTGCAGTATCCACATCCTCAAAACCTGGGGTAAGATAGTTTTCCTATTTTGAGTCAGAACCAGGAAAGCACGTTGCCATTTTTAATGAGTTCTCTTATTTAGGAAGGTGTTCTTGTTTGCACATCCATGTAGATGCGTGCTAAAGGTGCAACAAATTAGCGTTTCCAAAAGGTTAAGTAAATCTAAAATATATGTGTGTGTATATATATTTTTTTTTTTATTTATTTTTTTAAGAGCCAAATAAAAGCAGTATTCCTAGCCTTTGGTGCTCAACATGTGTTCTGGTGGTTTAACTTCTTATTTTTCCTCTGGTTCTGACCTAATGCTTTCAAAGTCGAGAGAAATTGTTTAGTATTTAAGAGAAAACAATTCTAAGCCAGTAGATGATTGTATATGATTCTCCTTATAAGGCTATTAAGCAATGAACAGTGTCCTCTGAGGAGGGATTGAACAGAGTACAGCATGCACATGTCCTGAGCAACACACAGACAAACTCCTCAACAGCACTGCCCTGACTGCCCTCCATCCTGGGGACTGGAGGAGGCAGCACACATGCTTCATGCAACATTACGCAGGAGCATATCATTTGCATCATCACTCACTGAATTAAAATGCCCCAACAAAGATGATGCCATTATCTCCTAATCACCAGATGTTTGACAGTGCTAGTCCAGTGCTCTTTTTTTCCTCTCTCAGTCTTAGTGTGCTAGGTGGCTACAAACACCTGCTGTGTAGAGCATCTTTGAAAAGAGTCTTTTAAACAGAATGTTTTATGAAACTTTTCTTCTACTGCTTCTTGCTAAAGAAGACTTCACTGAGTGAGGGTTTGACCTTGTTTATCCTCTCTTTAGGAGACCTTTAAACTACTCAATCTTTCTACAGAAATGTATTCATGACAACATCTTTTCAAAAACAGGAGTGAAATCTTTGTCCAACAGAAGTATGCCTGATTCATTTAAGCCACTAGCAAAATTCCCATTGAATTCAGTAAAATCTGCACTTTAATCTAGGACTTCAATAGAAAGAGCTTTTTTGGCTCAGAAAGCTTAAAGTTGTCTTGCTCCTGTGCTCTTCCAAGAAGAATCTCATAGTCTACTAAGTCCTAAAGATTTTTAGAAGTATAGTTGCACATGTCATTTGTGTTAAGACTGAACTAAAGGCACAGACTGGTAGAGCAGGGAAACATCAGAGAGATGCATGTTTATATATTTCATAAATTCAAAGCAGTACCCCCATACTGTAATCCTGCAAAAGGAGTCCCAGCTTCAGTCCACCAGTACAGACTCAGGAAAAGACTTTGCCTAAATCTGATTCACATCAAGTGTTCTCTTAAAGAAGCAGCTGTACACAGGCAAGGGCACAAGTCACATTTCGATTCACTGTGCCTGGAGTCAGCTGATGGTCAAAGCAAACCCAAATGCAACTATAGAATTGTTATTCCTGGCAAGTATGACAAACCAGGAAAATTATGCAGGTATGCAGAAATTAAGTTTTTCCTCCAGCTATCATTTCCAGGTAATGCAACTCTGTAGTTACAAAAATATTTATGATCATTCGTAATAAATTTAAAGTTCACTTTAGATCACTTTATCATTCTTGTCTTTTTTTGGATGCTACTCCCCTCCTATTGAAAGTCTTGGTTTCACTGCATGTCTTCCTTGCACATATTAGGAATTGTTTGTATTTCAGTGAATATTTAGGTAATATTCATACCCAAACAGTGGCACACATACACACTACTTTGTATTAAATCACTTTCAGTCTTTCTGCCTCTCTTTAGGACAATTGGAAATCACCTTCCAGCTGTCTATGAAATGGTAAGGAAACTGTTAACATCCAACCTTTCCCTCAAGGGAGAAAAATGATTCCCTAAAGGAAATGTGTGTAGTTTAGTGGCCTTTCTATGTCCATACATGGCCTGCTACACAATTTGATCTTTACCTTTCTCACATAGAAAAGACTCCCTGTGGCAAAGCACAGAAGTTTGAAGTGCAGATGAAATAGCCATGTTTTGAACAAGCCTAAATATTGCATCCCTCCACAACTTTCTGTTGTCACCCCATCAGTGCAACTGGCAACACAAGTCTCCAGAAAGCAAAAATCTTCCTATTTCTATCTCAGTCCTCTGATTATTTGTTAAATGACCTGTGAGGTCCACTTTCTTGCCCTCTAGAGGAATAGTCAGCTTTGCTGTACATCTCAGTTACATAAAACTGCCTAAGAATTTAGTGGCCTCGACTATCAAAAATTCAATAGAAGCTTTTTTGCTTCCCTTCAAGGCTTTTTAATTTTCTGATGAAAACCACAAGCATTAAAAATTAAGAAGACTTTGTTTTGGAGCTAAAAAATATATCAGGAAAAAGTCAAACCTTCTGAATTTTTTTTTCCAGTAGAGTTCTTGAGAAACACATGCTTTTTTTGCTTTCCCTCAACAGAGGCATTGTAGGAGGCAAAACAGACTTCTGTTTGACCCAAAGTGCTGCTGAGACCTCATGTGTTCCAGGTGATCTCAAAACCTGAGTGTGGAAGTAAGAAAGAGTGATGTTCATACGGAAATAAAGCAAGAAATAGGATGTGAAAACATCCTGTCCTCTAGCACTCTACTTTTTAATGGGAAAATATAGGATGCCAAGGAAGATTACAAGGTCCTTATGAATGTCCTGTAGGTCTTACAGAAGGATATCTACCACTGTCATGCTTAAACAAACACAAATTTCCCTTTCCCTATTGCTTACTCTCTCCTGCCTCCCATCCCCATCCCTCTCATACACTCCCTACCATCCCTTTCCCCAGGTCTGCTCTCCATCCTGGCTGTGACTACAAACTGCCCAAGCGACTGCCTACAGTCAGGTTCCCTATGCTTGGTTTAATGAGTTCAGTCAGACTATAGGGCCAGGCTGGAAATATCAGGCAAGCAGTGGCACATATTGCTGAAAACAAACACTGCTTGATGAGGAAAAAGAAAAAGAACTCTCTTGTCTGGGTATGGTTAAAATTAACCTTTTTAAAAAATATCTGGTCTGTTCTCTGCTGCACAACACTTTATTGCCATGCTTTATGTATCTACTTTTCTATTATTAATAACTATTACCTATTATCTATTATAAATATAGCTAATATATATCTCTCATATGTCTATCACACATCCTTACATCTATCTATTCTAAAATTCTCTCTCTCTACGGGAGAAGAAGCTGTTTTGGGAGCACCTGATCCCGAGTGATTGGATTACTAGTAACTAACACAGACGGTACCAGTTTGTGGACTCCTTACACTGCCTGTGCTGCCTGCTCTCCACCCCCAAATACATTTTTAGAAGCATTAAGGAGACAACAATTAGTTGAGGTAATGGTTATTCTTAGCCTAACATGTCTCACACAAATGCCATTTCCATAAATAAAACCTGAAGGATCCATCAACACATGGACCTTACTCTAACTTATCTTGATGGCATTAAAATGAAATGGGATCTTCGGATTTGTTTTCAACTGAGTAAACATGGTAATTTTTATGGCAGGCCTTCTGAGATTAGTAGGTTAGTAAATACATGCAGATGGTAAAGCAAATGGACATAATATTAATTGAAACACTCACTATCCCTTCAAGAGTTATTGTTTTAGTTCAGTTTTCTAATGGAAAGGAATTTGTTGCACTGTAACTTGATATTATTACTACAAACTAAATATTTTTTTTTTTTAATCTAAAAGGCTCCTGGTTCTCTTAAATGTAATAGTAATTGAATTCACATTTTTTTGAGCTGTGTAGCAAACAGCTTTTTTATGCATAACTTGTATTCATCTTGGAACATGATATATTTTCAAAGGCATTATGGAACAAAGTGCATAAGCAGTCAGATTTGAATATAACATATTATACCATTCAATCAGCTTACTACAGGCCATAGCCTTAAAAATAAAATTATACCAGTACTGCTGGCATTTGTGCTCCAGAGGGAGATGGTTAATTCTTCAATAAAAAGTAGAAGGATTTGCATCTGCCCTGGCTGACAACATAAAAGATCAACGTTTTTCTTATACTTAGGGCAAAATATTCTCTGTAAAAACCAAGTTAATGCAATATTAAAGCTTCAGAGTTAAGCATATAAAAATGAGGATAGGAACAGTTAATGATGAGCAGTCAACCTTATTTCTATCCTTCACTGTGTTTACATTAAAATGTAGTTTGCCATCGTGTGATCATTTCCTTAGCAATATAATTAAAAATATTAAGCAGTGGAAACTGTGGGTCTGTTACACCAAATCTTTTCCTTTGAAAAGAAAATTCAAATAGCTTTATAGTGTATGTGGTATATTCCAAGCTTTCACCTTCTTATTAGTCGAGCAGGATTTTATCTATAATAAAATGCAATGTTTCTTATTCCTCCCTTACACAATTACTCTCAGACTTTTCTGATAAGATAAACAGAACATAATCAGGGAACAGAAGCATAAAAGGAAAAAGAACCGCAATATTCAATAAATATGACAGAAGTTCTCTAACTTCAGCAAGAGAACAAATCAGTTTAAATACTAACATTTTATATAAAATCTTTTATTCTTAAAACTCCTTGTTCTCAAAAGCTGGATTTTTTTTTTCCTTCTAGCATAAATCAGTGAATTAAGACAATAATGTACTTCTCCATGAGCTACTTGGAAAAGCAATATTGTAATCTTCTCAAAGTGAAAAAACAAAAGTGCATTTTCAAACCAGAAGTCTGAAGCACAGAAACACTACTAAACCCAAAATACTACTTTATGTTACATGTTTTATTTTTAAAAACTGAAATAAAAAAAAAATGACAATTCTACTCAACTCAAAATGTAAATATCTTCTGTGTTAAAATTGTTCCCAGTTATTTTGGAATCAGTTTGGTAAATCGGTCAAAATGCATCCTACTACACCCTTCTTGTTCATATGAGATCCTCCCCCCAGGCCTTGCCTCCATAGTTTCGGCACCAAAATAATTAAATCAATTGGGAAAATGATTATGTTAAAATGAGTGCCACCTTATAGCGCAAACACAATATTATTGATACAGGATTTATTTGTTCCACTGCTTGTTTTCGTTAAAGCTATGCTGAAAGAAATATCTTTGTGGCTAACACACTCGTGTCTGCATTAGGCTGTTGCATTGATTTAAAACACTTTTCCTAGCAATTTAGTGACATTTTTAAAACAACAACATAAAAAGAAGACCAAAGAAAGATCGATAATAGAAATAAACAAAAAAAAAATAACAACAAAACCCCTTTCACCTCTCATTTTCATCAGCTTTTGTTTGGATTAAAATCTTGACGATTGTGTCTAAGGCTATAGTCACAAAAAGCAAGGACACTGAAAAAGAAGAGGACTTGGAGAGCTCTGCAGCATTCACCTCTTTTCATTAAGAACTGCAAACAGTAGAAACATAAAGTAAAATTATCATTAGTTCAGTAGTGTATGAAAGTGTCCTTTTAACAAGAGAATGTTCTGCTTCTAGTTTCTTCTCCATTTGTAAAAAACCTCTGTGAAACTTTTTCTCATTATCTGTGATTTATTTCTTTATTCCTGGACCTGGAGTGTAATAATGGTCCAAATGTAATAGCCTTGACCTTTGCAGCTTTGCTCAGGGAGGTCATGGTGAATTTTGTCTAAGTCACGAGCAAAGATTTTAACTAGCAATAACACAATGCACTTAGATTATTCCTTACTTCAAAATATGCATATGGGCTTTATCTACTGCAAAGTACATCTCAGCTGGCCCCTGTGACTAGCCATACAATCAACTGTTTTTTTTTTTTCACAAGCAGGGAAACTGAGGCACACCACGAGTGAATTACCACTGACTGAAGCTACCAAAGATGGAATTAAAGGTCAGGTTTTCTGCATCCAATATTCACTTTAACCACAGTCCCATTCTTTCTCCCAATGCTGTCCATGTCCTACCATAATAAGACACAGCTATTATTTAAAAATTGAAGCGTGGGAAGGTTTGTGCAGATGACCATTGGTATTATTGCTTATTTGAAAATCCCAAGGAATTTTCATCTTGTTAGGCAATGCCTAGTAATAAATTTCTTGTCTCCACTCTCCTGCCTGCTTCATCCCATTGTCTCCTTTCCTAATGCANGGGGGGGGAAGGGAAGGGGCTAAGGAAAAAGGTTTTAGTCCATTAATCAGGACCTCATAGAGAAAAAGAATGGGGGTTTACTTGTTAATAGTGAACAGCGGTTCATGCTTTTAAATTTCATGACTTTCCATAAGGCACAGGCATTCATATGGTTCTCACATTCTTTGAGAAGCCATGCAGAAGTTAAGTTTAAACATTTACCAAAAGCTGCAAGAAATACTGTTTTCTTTGAAAACGTTCACAGTTTTTCCTCACTGTGCCATCTTTTTAAAACACATTCTAGGTTTACATAGCCAAACATATTAAATATTAATGTAACACATTTATATTGATTCCTGCTTATTTTCTAGGGAAGTCTGACAATAAGTACTGTGCAGTCTGACAGCTCTAGCTACACTGTGTTCAACTACTTTTAAATGCCATCTTTCAGCTTCATAGCGATACAGTTAAATCGGACACCAAAAGGAGTGAGCATTCCTCTCCCTCCCGTGTGCTCCCAGGTCAACCAGCGGATGCCCAGCTCCAAGGTGGTTTCCCACAGTAAGACGATGCTGGGAAGGAGGCAGTGCCACCCTCCTGGCTACTCTCCCCACAGCATGGGGACCGGAGGAGGCCTCCGAGCGGCCGTGGGAGCGGGGCCGGCATGAACTGCGGGCACCACATTCCTCCACTCTCCAGCTATCACGGCGGTCCCAAGGGTGTTGCTGCAGATGGCAGTAACTTAAAACAGCCTCACTGAGTGTACTGCTGGGAGCCCCAAGCCTGTGGGAGCATCTTGTACAGCCTCCTTTGAACACCCTCGCTCCTGGCTTCGAAGCCAAGCTCGATCTGGCCACACACAAGGCTCGTGGAGGTACGGGCCCAGCTGCTGGCAAAGCAACACCTGAAGGAGCTGCAAAATTACTTCTCTTTAAAGAAGAAAAATAGTTTACATATAGGATCTTCATCTGGGCACACTGTTTGCAAAACCAACATAAAGGTAAGCCTTATAGGAATGGAAGAAATTTTTTATGTCCTGCAAATCAGGAACACGTTTTTACTAGTTGCTAGACTGGACTCGTGTATTAACTCTTTAAAGCCAAAATATTATCATATACGTGGAACCAAAGGAATAATGACAACAACCAATATTTATCATACTTGTCATATTTTTGCATTTTTCTGCACAAAAGAGCCAGATAATGAAATGTATTGCAGAGCGCAAACGCATTGCTAAAGAGACATGGTGTCACAATATTCTTCCTTTTGCAAACTATTCTTCTATTGCATAATTTTACAAATTATGTGAAAATACTCCTATTGAAAGCAATTATGATTTATACTAATCACTCAGAGGCAGCTGGAACATGAAGAAAACTTGATTCATTCACCATTTGAAAAACAAGACACTATTTATGGACACAAACGGAAATCAAGACGGCGGCTCTTGGGAAGGCATAGAAAAAAATCAGAAATTGCATTCTCTCCTTCGCTAACTACATCATTAAAACTACAACATGAAACAAAGCTTGGTTTGTGTATTTGCTTGTTTGTTTGACTGGCTTTGTTTAACTGTATTCAGCTGCAGTCACTTGATACAATCTTACAATGCACAGTTACTGTTGTATACTTAGAATGTTGCAATACATAGTTACTGTTGCAGAACAGCTTACCANTTTTTTTTTTTTCACAAGCAGGGAAACTGAGGCACACCACGAGTGAATTACCACTGACTGAAGCTACCAAAGATGGAATTAAAGGTCAGGTTTTCTGCATCCAATATTCACTTTAACCACAGTCCCATTCTTTCTCCCAATGCTGTCCATGTCCTACCATAATAAGACACAGCTATTATTTAAAAATTGAAGCGTGGGAAGGTTTGTGCAGATGACCATTGGTATTATTGCTTATTTGAAAATCCCAAGGAATTTTCATCTTGTTAGGCAATGCCTAGTAATAAATTTCTTGTCTCCACTCTCCTGCCTGCTTCATCCCATTGTCTCCTTTCCTAATGCACTGCACATCAGGACTGCCATTTTTGGTACAGCTCTAAATTCAGTTCTCCCTTTGAAATTACTGGGGTCACAGGCTGTTAAAATGAAAATAAAAGAAACACTTCATTTTACAAAGGGGCAAGCAAACTGGCACAAAGTGCATCTTAAGAGCATACTTATCAGCAAGAAATCCTCCATGTCTTTTCTCCCACCATTTTGTCAAAACCATAAGAAAAAAAAAAAAAGAAACAAAATGGCAACCACTAATATTCAGATTAATAAAGACCCATCTGATTCCCAGCTGTTGACTATAACTGGCAGCCCGTGTGCAGCCTTTGTACCCAATGTGGTTTTCACAATACCCATGTTTCTTACTGCCTCTCAGTCAAGCTCCAAATAGGAACTGGTATGTAGCAGGATCTGTGCAAATAATTTATTGTCGGCCTTACATTTAAGGAACTGGGGAGG